>CM066171.1:29805942-29900942 GCA_033629205.1 Lithocarpus polystachyus
GATTCAAGCACAGTAGTCCTCTTGCCTTCCTCGGACATGGGGCGTAAGCTTCAGCAACGCATCAATTTCACTGCCCTTTGTCTCATGACCACTGGTGTGAGATCTTCATCTGCGCAACCTTCTCAAAGCCTTCGTTTTACAGCCATAGGCTGTGCATCCTTCCATCAGTGCGAGAGCTTCGTTGGTGCATTCTTCCAACTGCCTTCATCATTGCCTTTGTCTCGCAACCATCGGCGCAAGAGTTTCGTCAGCACATCCTCCTCACTGCCTTTGTCCCTGCCTTCGCTTCGTGATCATTAGTACGAGAGTTCCATCAGCGCGCCCTTTTCACTGCCTTCTGTCTTGCGACCATTGGTGTGAGTGCTTCATCTGCGCAACCTTCTTGCAGCCTTCGTCTTGCGGCCATCCTTGGTACATCCTTCCATCATTGCAAGAGCTTCATCGGTGCATCTTTCCATCATTGCAAGAGCTTCGTCGGTGCACCCCTCCATCAATGTGAGAGCTTTGTCAGTGCATTCTTCTGACTGCCTTTTTCTTGCAACTATTGGCACGAGAGAGTTCCGTCAACACATCCTCCTCACTGCTTTTGCCCCTGCCTTCGTTTCGCGATCATCAGCACAAGAGCTCCGTTCGCACATCATTCCCACAGCAGTCGTCTTGCAACTATCAGTTGTCCTCTCTAAGCCGTGACACCGAGCCTCTTGACTTTAGGTACTCCAACTCCATGTATTTGCCGGACTTAAATTGTCGCAGTGTCTTTGGCGCTCCCACAAGCAACGAACATGCACTAGTTCTATGTGCCCCATTTGGTATCAAGAAATATTTGCTTGTTCCTTGACCCCACTAAGGGAGAAGGCTCCACTTTCGTGATTTCTATCATTTTTGCATGTAATAGTTTATGCCATATTATTGACACGTCCCATGCCTTAATTTCATGCGAAGCATGGTGGCATCTTTGTACACACATGATCTTTGCACTCAATAGGCAACATGCAAGCTTCCACTTGTCTTTGTCTTTTCATGCACCTATGGTTATTTCAACACCTACATAATGAATGGTTTACCCGTGGCTTTGAATCTCAATGTCACGTGTCTCCCCCCCCCCCCCCCCCCTTTTTTTTTCTAATAATTTTTTTAAATTTATTTATTATATACATATATATTTTTATTATGTTATTATATATATATATATATATTTTTTTTTATATCAATTTATTAGTAACGGGCATTTGAATGAATAAGGTATTCATCCTTTCCTTTGGTTTGCAATCAGGTAATTCAGGCTTGTCAACCCTTTGCTCGACTTGTGACTCTTCTACGGTTGCTTAAGTCGTGACCTCTACAGGCTTTGTATTCTCCAAGTGGCTACAATCAAGTGCGCTCCATCATGGTCATATTTCACGACTCATCGAGGACTTTCAATGATCAATCTGTCACTCTGTTGCGCTCTACGAACGAACCCGTGGAGGAAGGCGTCATCTTGAAAGTCCATCCACCTAGTAGCAGTGTTCCTTTATCCTCGTCTACTGCCATTCCTCGTCCTCCGAGTCTATCTCAATGGTGGGTCGAATCATTTCACGAACTGCAAGACTCAACTAGAAAGGATTCGCACGTCGTTTCAAGGACGTTTACTTTGGCCTCCAACCTTCACTCAACCGCGGGCGACATCAATCTATTTCCTCTTCTTGGTTGTCGAATAAGTGCGGGAGAAGTGCAGTGGGCCCTACCTTCTTCCAAGACCCCGCCACTCCAATATAAGGGGGAATTTTTCTACCTCCCGAAATATTGGGAGTGGCTAGAAGACATATTGAGTTGCAATACTAAAGTCTTAAATTATGCCAATCTTTACCAGCCACTACTTGCATCGTTATTCACATACAATCGAAACAACTATGTCTTGCAAGCCTTTCTAGAGTGTTGGTGTGCGGCTACGAACACATTGCACACGTCTGTAGGAGAGGTCTCCACTAGCTTATAGGACTTGCATTTGATTGGTGGACTTCCCGTGTACGACTCATTTTACGAAGAGGTAGTTCCAAACTCGAAAGACATATTATCTCTCCCCTTATGCTGTCGTCATCTATTTGCTGCCTTCCATCACCTGAGTCTTGAACTTGGTGGTTCGCACTTGGTCACTACGGCTGCATAGGTGAAGTTTTGGTTCTGCGGCAAGTCTAAATATCAGAAACCGCCAACTAGAAGATCAATAAAGAGGAATTCAAGAGGCAAGCAATCTCATAACCCCTCTAGTAAAATCGATGCCCCCAGAATTCTGACTAAAGAAGACGAGGCTCCTTTCAATGTGCTCAAGGTGGAGAAAAGGCTTATAGAAGAGACTTGGTTAGCTGCTTTGATCTCGTGTTGGCTGTGTGAGTTTGCTCTTCCTGACGGGGGACCAAACTTAATTAGTCCTGGTGTTTTCAAGAGCGCAAGTGCGATGGCTCGTGGTAAGAGATACTACCTTGCAGTCCTAGTCCTGCACACTATTTGAATGCTTGGTTGGTCGAATACTTCGACACTCATTTTGAACTCGAAGGGTCTCGCTCCAAGGCTGTTCCACGCATGTTTAGATACTCCGGAGAAGGTGCAGCCGGTTACGGCGCGTAAGCTATTTCGTGCCGTTAGTAGCCTCAAGTTTCATCGTTTGGGCCTTTTTAAAGGACATCGAGAGATTCTGGTGGATGATGACAAGCTACCTAGCTCTTGTGCAGATTACTTCATTAGTCAACGCTCTAGCTACCTGGCCTTTCGTCGTGGAAGTGTATGTATAGTTGAACTATATAGCCCTTACCGCTTTGGTCGCCAGTTCGGTTTCAATCAATGCATCCCTGGGGAGCTAAATGAGGACTTTCGCACCGTCACCTTAGAGCAAGTAGTATGCTTCTAGCGCCGATGTCTTCATCTTGCTACCGGTTCAGAGTTCTTAGTCCTTGCCTGCCCATCTGAGCACGGGGCTCCATGCATGAAGGACTATATGAATTGGTGGATTATAAGATCTGATGGTTTCTTTTCAAGTAGGGCTGAGCAACCGATTGGGAATGTTAACCCAAGCAAGATAAGACTTAAGATAAAACAACCTAATGAAGTAGTTGAGCCCGTGAAGCGCCGAAGTGATGGGAAGCCCTCCTTTGGGATTTCGGAGGCTACTGATGAGTCTTTAGGAGGTGCGTGCGTGGACAAGGCACATTCTCCTAAGCAAAGGCCTTCTTGTGTAGTCTCAACGCCTCAAGACATGGAGGTGACTAAGGGTAAGGATGCATCAGATTTTGAGTGGAATAGTGGCAACTCAGATTCTCACTGGAGACGCAAAAGGCAGAGGGACAATCCCAACAAGAATTTGGATCATGAGGGGGTCACCCAGGCGCCTAACCGTGGTGTCGATATGGATTCGCTTCCTGACTCTTCTGGTGGCAGTGCACAAGTAAGTCTTAATTCTCTTTTTGATGATTTTGATCTTGAACCCATTAAAGACCTTTGTTACCTTTACGATGACCTTGAAGCTATTTCTGGTATCCAAGAACTTTTTGAGAATGACAATCTTGGTATTCTTCCAATGCAGGATGCCAATTATCCTTCGAAAAGAGCAGGAGAGAAGTGTACACCAGTTGCCGCTAGCCCTTCTACGAGCGAGTTTTCCATTCAAGGTCCGACTGCCTTTGATTTGGCTACTAAGGAAATTGATCCATCACGTTCGAGGAAGACTAACATCACTCTTTCTTCCGACCTTATTCGCAAGCCTTCAAGGGACGTGACTTGAGATAAACCCATTATGTGTAGTTCGAGCCTCCCAGCCACTTCGACTGTCACAAAGTTTGAACCTGATGATTTGATTTCGAAGGCCGATCGACAGCGTGCAAAAATGTTAGGAGGGGACCTAATTGAGAAGGTCATCAAAACCTCTTTTACTTTTGTGACTTCACTTAGGGATGGAGTCGAGAAGATCCTCCAAGTTATCGCACAAATAAAAGTTGTGGATGCAACGTCTTTAAGAGAGCGTATTTCGAAATATATGGATGATGCAGACCGATATTCTTCTCTCCATCATGCTCTTTCACAAGGCATTGCACCTAAAGACAAGGAACGGAAGCTTATTGATGCTCGACATCGTCTCACTCTTGCCCTCGACTCAGAAGCCATTAAGATCAATCAAAAAGTAGCAATCAAGACAAACTTAGACAAGGCCTTAGCTAGAGGGATTGAATTGAAGAAGGAGCTTGAGTTGCTTTCAATGCAAAAGGCAGAGTTCACAGCGTCGAGCGCCCTCTATGATTCAGAGCTAGCCTAGCAACAAGTGATCATTTCTTAAATCAAGGGGGAGGTTTCCAAGATTGAGGCTACTCCAACTTTAGAAGCTTCTGATGATGCAAAACTTAGAGAGCTACAAGGGTTACTAGAGACTAGCAAAGAAGAGTTGAGGCATTTAGAATAGAAAGGTTAATCTTTCTTTATTGATGTAGTCATTACGATGTAACAACACCTATCTCATTATTAATAAAGAAATTCATTTATTTCCAGATCAATGTTTGCTTTTTTGTTTTTGTTTTGCGACTATGCTTAGTCAAGGATGCTAGGCTGCCTACGTACCCAAAAGGGATCAAGTCATAACGTAGTTCAAAGGACTTATTATTATTAATTTTTTATTCATTATATATATATATATATATATTTTAAGTACGTATGCGACTGGACTTAGTAACGAATACCAAGCTGCCTATATACCCAAAAGTGATTGAGTATATATGTGACTGAACTTAGTAACGAATACCAAGCTGCCTACGTACCCAAAAGGGATCAAGTCATAACGTAGTTCAAGGGAGGTTTTTTTTTTTTTTAGTCCCTAACTTTTGTCTTGGTCGCCTCTTTCAAGGTTTTCAACCTAGCGGTATTTTTTTTTTCTTTTTTTTAGTCCCTAACTTTTGCCTAGGTCGCCTCTTTCAAGGTTTTCAACCTAGCGGGATTTATTTATTTATTTATTTTTTTTAGTGGGCAGTTTAAGCTTTTGCTGAGGAGCAACTTCAATTTTTCATGCATAGTATTGCTTCAGAAACTTTGCATTTATGGGACCTACCCTTAGGCCATCTCCGTCGACTATCTTATAAGCACCATTAGTGTAGACCTCTTGCACGACATAGGGGCCATCCCATTTTGATGTGAACTTGTTCCCAGTCTTGTGAGAGATGTTGATGGGTCTTTACATTGCAAGTACTAGGTCTCCTACTTGGAAAGATCGAGGTCGGGCTCTCTTGTTGAACACTCGTGAAAGCCGCGCTTAGTAGCATTCAAGATGTTGTTGAGCTTCCAATCTCTTTTCATCAAGTGCTTCCAACTCTTCAAGTCTTAAACGCGCGTTTTCTTCATTGGTGAGCCCTTCTTGGATAACAATTTGAAGTGATGAAATTTGTCGCTCCAAAGGCAGGACTGCTTCGACACCATATACTAATGAATACGGAGTGGCTTGCGTGGGTGTCCTGTATGTTGTTCGGTATGCCCATAAAGCTTCTCCAATCTTTTCATGCCAATCCCTTTTTGAGTGCTTTACTACCTTTTTCGGCAAATTGCAAAGTATTTTATTGAAAGCCTCAGCGAGACTGTTGGCTGGCGCGTTTTACATGGATGACTTGTATTGCTTGAACTCGAACTTCTCGCATAGTTGGGTCATCAAGCTATTGTAGAATGGCTTAACGTTATCCATGACAATATAACGAGGGACACCATACCGATAGATCAAGTGAGTCTGGATGAAGTTCACCACATTTTCCTTTTTTACTTCCCTGAGAGGTATGGCTTCTGCCCATTTAGAAAAATAGTCGGTTGCAGCTAATATGTACAAGTGACCCCTTGACGACTTAGGCAATGGTCCTACAACATCAAGTCCCCATGCATCAAAAGGCTAATACGCGACTGTAGGGTGTAGGGGGCTCCGGCGGCTGATGGATGTAATTCGCATTAAGTTGGCATGCTTCACATGTCTTTGCATAGTCCATACAATCTTTGACCATGGTGGGCCAATAATAACCCATTCGTTTTATCCGATGATACAATTTGGGGCCGGACTGATGGGTGCCACACACTCCTGAATGAGCTTCTTCCATGGCTTGATCACCTTCTTCCTTGCCTAGACATCGTAAGAATAGACCATCGAAAGACCTCCTGTATAATGTGACCTTGTAGTGTATGAAACGAGGTGCCCTTCGCCGTACCTTAGTCTTGTGGTGAGGATCTTCGAGTAGCTTATCGTGTTCCAAGTAATCAATCAAGGGTTGACGCCAATCCTCATCCTCCACTATAGATATTGATATAGCATTCGTCGTATTCACGTATTCTTCCGTGCCAGAGAGCACCCAACGGTTGCAGACAGGAACATTTGCCTTTTCGCCCTCCGACAGAGCCAATGTGGTAGCTAGGTTGGCCAGAGCATCTGCCATCCTATTCTCATTTCTGGGGATATGCTCCAAGGAAACTCCATCAAACTTCTCAATTAGTCGCGTAGCCATCTGAAAGTAAGGAATCAAACCCTCATGTTTAACTTCATAGTGTGTCAAAAGTTAATTGATTACTAACTTGAAATCGCCGTAGATTTCTAGGTATAAGATCTTCATATCGAGGGCTATTTGGAGGCCAACAATAAGGGCTTGATACTCAACAACGTTGTTTGAACACGGTTCACTAAGCACAAAGGCGAATGGTAACACTTGTTTCTGTGGCGACACGAAGACAACCCCAGCATCAGATTCTTCTTGCCGTGCGGCCCCATCGAAGAAGATCATCCAAGGTGGGAGGACTTCAGTGTACAATACATCTTCATCTGGAAAATCATCTGAGAGCTCCCAATCGGCAGGAATAGGATGATCAACAAGGAAATTTGCTAGTGCTTGCCCCTTGATGGCCTTTTGGGGCACATACACGATTTCAAACTCTTGGAAAGCCATTGCCCATTTTGCCAACCGTCTAGACATGATTGCCCTAGACAAGTCGTATTTTATTGGATCTATCTTTGCAACCAAGTGTATTACATGTGCTTGCATGTAGTGCCTTAATTTTTGAATGGAGAAGAAAAGCGTAAGACACATCTTCTCTATTGGAGAATACCTTAATTCTACCCCAGTTAGCTTTCGACTAAGGTAATACAATGCTTTCTCTTTCTCTTCTTCATTTTTCTGAGCTAAGAGGGCCCCAAGTGATTGTTCTTGTGCAGCAATGTAGAGCACTAGAGGTTTTCTTGGCATGGGCACTCCTAAGACAGGCGGGTTAAGCAGATACCTTTTAATGCTCTCAAACGCATTCCTACAAGCCTCATCCCATTCAAAGGTGGCATCTTTCCTCATCAATCGACTGAATGGTTGACACCGTCCTACTAGATTCGATATGAAACGTCGAATGTATGCAAGATGGCCTTGTAAGCTTCGAAGCTCTCGTAAGTTCTTTGTTTCAGGCATCCTTTGGATAGCGTCTATTTTGGATTGATCCACTTCAATACCTTGATGTCTAACAATAAAGTCTAGAAACTTCCCAGATGTGACGCCAAACGCGCATTTGAGAGGATTCATTTTGAGTTGATATTTCCTTAGTCAATTAAATACAATGCGCAAGTCCGGTAAATAATCCTCTCTTTTCTTTGTCTTAACCACTAAATTGCCAACATAACATTGAACAATTTTGTGGAGTATGTCATCGAAAATTCTTTGCATTGCCCGCTGATATGTTGCGCCGGCATTCTTAAGCCCAAAAGGCATTACCTTATAACAGTAGATCCCCTTTGGAGTTCGAAAAGCGGTGAGCTCTTCATCCTCGGGTGCCATTCGAATTTGGTAGTATCCTGATGAGCCATCCATGAATGATAATACTTCATGACCAATAGTCGCATCAACCATAAGCTCTGTATTTGGAAGTGGGAAGTCATCCTTTGGGCACGCTCTATTCAAGTCTCGAAAATCAATACAAACTCGAATTTGTCCATTTTTCTTTTTGACAGGGACAATGTTTGCAATCCACTTCGGGAATTGTACCTCCCGGATGAATCCTGCCTGCTCGAGTTTGTTAAATTCTGCCTCAATTTGTGGGAGGAGTTCGGGTCGAAAGTGGCATTGGGCCTGCTTGATTGGGCTTATTCCTTGCTTTATTGCTAATCGATGAAGTGCAATTGTTGGGTCTAAACCTGGAATCTCCTTGTATGTCTAGGCGAACACATCTTTATACTCCATTAAAAGCTCAAAGTATTTGCTTTCTTCCTCCGATGTCAAAAGTGAACTCACGTAGATTGGGCGAGGTTCTTCGTCAGTCCCTAAGTTTAATTCTTTGAGCTCATCTACAATTGCTTGCCCCCGTCTTCTATCGCCCGAGGGGCTTCACTTGGTTCATCGTCTAATGTGTCTGATTCAGAATCAGTTTCTGCTGTCACGTGGCAAGAAGGAAGGACTAATATCTCATGATCCTCCTCCCTATCGTTAACTTGCTTCTCGAGCTCTTGTGTGTGCACAATAGTACTTTAAGGGAGTTTCCTGTACTAACTTCTACAATCAACTCACGTTTCATGCACGACGGGATAAGGTTGCAGGCTTTGGTGTCATTTCTTTTTTGTAGGCTACTTTTCCCTTCCTTGGGTCGTGGGGTGTCAGCTGAGCCATTCGAAGACCCAAGCCTATCAAATGCTGACTTACGTATACGTGAGGTTCCTTCCTTTGTAGGGAGAGAAATGCTTAATCTGTTGAATACTGACTCTCGAGGAGCAGATGTTCTTAGACGGTCAAATACAAAAGATCTCGACGCAGGCTTCGACTTCTCCTCCCCCTCGACTTCAAAGGTGATGTGTTGTGATGTCACCTTTTTTCCTTTCCCTTTGGCTGAGATTCGAACTAGTTCTTGTGATGAATACCCCAGCCCAATTCTAGGAATCTCGATCGCATAGCCTTGTTGCTTCAGTTTGCTTTGGGTCAAGTTAAGCCCATGTGACTTCTCTTCCACATAATTTGAATAAAGTTACCCCAATGGCGGAGGATTTTTGAAATCATAGCCTAATTTTGCCAAAAGTTTATACGCTTTAGGGTCGCAACCTTCTTCTGTTCTTCTGACTGGCAGTGAATCTTCTTCAACAAGGTTACGTGTGGCTTTAGTGAAACCTTTGAGTGGGGGTTTTGTGGACGCCACTTGGTCTAACTTCAAAAATGGTAATGTGAAATCACTTTTAAGGATAGTGATATTTTCCTCTTGAATAGACTTTTTGCACTTATCCTTAGTCTCCATTGTCAACCCGAATGGGGATTGCCCTTCCTTTCGTTTAGAAGTGGGCACATATCGTAAGACCATGGGTGCCTCTTTCTCCTCTTCCCGAAACTTCTGTCTCACTTCAGAGTTAGGTTGGGGACCTTTCGTGAGGAGATCGCCTCCTTCCTTACGTTTTTCCTTCTTCTTTTCCGTAGATTCTTCTTGTCGTACATCGAAAGTTGTGTCATAGTCCAAGTAAAACTTGGCATCTTCAAAGTGAGATTCTGCCGCCGTAAATGGTTGTAAATCTGCTGTCACCACTTTTATTTGCTTGCCATCGCAATACTTGAAGCATTGATGTAATGTAGAAGGTACAACACCATTCCCATTGTTGACACCCCATTTTGCAACATGCATTTAACCTCACCGAGAGGGTAAAAGGGTAATTTTTCCTTGAAAATATGCATCTTGATTTTGGTCATTAGATCCTTAATCTCATTCCACCAAAATGATCTTAATGTTGTAACAATCAAATTGACTGGTTATAAGCCCTAATCGGACCACAAGATTGAAAGTTATCATCAAATCAAGTTTTGATGGCTGAGATGCACTATCACATGTTGAGTCCGACTATATGTGATTATGAACAATTGATTTCAATTGGTTATAAGTATAATCAATTTGAGATCAATGATATGTCATAATTTGATTGGTTAGGACTACATTTTATGATAAGGTTGCACACACCTAATTAATTAGGTAGTTAAGCATTAATTATTCAATGAGTAATTTGTGCAATTATCTTTTAATTAGAGTAAATTTGGGACCAATTAAGTCTGAAGTGGGAGTGATTGGAGCCATTCAATGTTAATTGGGAGCTAATTTGGGACCTATTAATGTTAATTGTGCTGAAACCATTTTCTAACAAATGACCTCTGCTCACTATTTCATCAATATCTCTCAGAATATTTTGAATCTGCGAATGAGGTTAATTTTCTCAGAAACTAGACATCCGGGGCTTCAATTTGAGTACAAGAATGAAGCAATTCCGATCAGAATTGAGTCAGATATAATTTTTTGAAGTTAGCTCCACAGGCTGTTACAACAGCTACGGGAAAACCGAATTTTGGCTTGCTCCTCACTCCTACCAATATTTCCATTTAATGCACCAGATTTCTCCAAAGGCTAAAATGAGGTCTAGGTTCATGATTCTTTGTCAACCTTCGTTAAATGGTCTTTCATTCATATTTCCTCCACCACTACTATATAAACCCCCCTGTCCTTCATTCCAAGACAAAAAAAGAAAAACTCCCTCTCTTTTCCTCTCTTGAGTTTTAATGAAATTGAGTAGTCTTGTCATATCTTGATCTTCCTGAGACTCAAGGTATTGAGTGAGACTCACTCTCCCTCTCCTAGCTCTTCTTTTCCTCCACCCTTAGGATCACTACCAAGAGTTTCCTCCTCCACCATATGGATCTTTCATGAAGGTATAATCCCTTTTCCTAACTTATTTTTTTGTATTGCCATGATGAGAATTTAGGATTAAAAGCATGATAGTAACTATTTAAAGTCTCTTGAATATGTTTGAATGTTCTTAAATGTTCTTATACGTTCTTCATATGTTCTTGATTGTTCATCACATGTTTATGCATAACACTAGTTTCAATCTTAAATCCACATAAAAAATATGAAAAACATGTTTGTTTCATAATTCTTTCAAATCCTTGAATTTAGGTTATCACCATTCACACACATTTACTAGAATTTATTTTCAATCTAAATGCAATGCTTAATAAATTGAATTAGGGTTTATCACATGCACACATTTTAAATTCAAATTGATTGATTGACATATTGGATGATGTGATATGAATGTTGGCCACCATAGTCTAGAAGACCGGTTTCATCGGGCAAGGTGAGTGCCTAACACCTTTTCACCTTGTAACATAGCCTCTGAACTTAGATCAAGGGTTAGTAGATCAGATACTTATCCTTGTAATTTTCAATTTGTATATTGTAACTAAGAAATAAAGCTATGTACTTTATCTTAGATTGTATCTAGGACCAAAGCCATGTAATTTTCCTATGACCAATGTAAATTCAATTTCAAATTAATAAAATGAGGAATTATTTTTCAATTTAGGTTTTCTTATTTTTTCAATAATTAAATAAGTAGCGACTCCATTATAAAACCTTTAATCTAAAGGGGAAAATATAACTAGTCGAACCTCCATTTTGAGAGGCAATAACACGACTCCACCCATTCACGTGGGTTTGGCCCAACACACCTAAAAAAAAGGGGGTTGGGGGCGCGGTCTCTCCCAGTGGCGACTCCACTGGGGATATTGAGGGCTAAGCTTTATTTAGATTATGGTGGCCAACCATGTCATTGTTTGTTTATTGATTTTTTGTATATAATATGTCTACTATGTCATTATTTTGCATGTCATGCATCATTTGCTTGAATGAAATTTATTTTATTTGTGTGCTAGCCCGGAAACCCGGTACTATTAACCGTGGATTGTGGTCTTCCTGAGACTCACATACCTAGCGGTGAACCTACCACCCACCGCGACAAGGATCATCATGGTTATGCCATGGTGGTTCATAGGGACAAACTGTACCATTTGGACCAACGCGGCGCTCTTGGTGTCACAAGTTGGGAGGTACGACGTCCTAGCTTATGGGGACCCTTAACCTACCTTCTACCCATGGCGTAATGACCCATAGAACCTACCTTCAGGTTGGTCCATGTAAATTTAATTTCATTACGCATTTTTTTGGCCGTTGTTTGAGCCATCATGACCCAAGTCCAACGCTTGGGCCCATCATGATTGTTTGAACCTTGTATGTTGTGAATGAACTCAAACTCAAAAGCCCATGATCAAACTCTACTTGAAATGGAAGCCCAATTTGTTTCTTGAATGAGTCTAAGCCCAACACTTGAGCACATCGAAGGTGTATACGCATGATCAACATCAAAGGCCAAAAGCTCACAAGATGCATGCCTTCCAAGTGTAACCCAAGCCATATCAAGGAAATACCAAAAGATCATAATCAAGGTTCAAGCCTTCCAAGTGTAAGCCCAAGCTGTTTCAAGCAAATACCCAAAGGTCATAATCAAGGTTCAAGCCTTCCAAGTGCAAGCCCAAGCCATTTCATCATAATCAAGGTTCAAGAAGAAGAAAGTAGCCCAACTTTGCCTCACTCCACATTTGGTTTGCAACATCATGGTTAAGTTTAAAGTTTGTTTGTTTATTCCATGTTTCTATGTTTCTTTGAATTCTAAAAATCTATGTAGCATTTGATGTACTTTGTTCATGTATATATTTTAAAAAAATTCCAAAAAAAAAAAAAATCAAGATTCCCAAATCATTCCAAAAAAAAGAAAAAAAAAAAAGAAGAAAAAGAAAAAAAAAAAAATCAAATGAGAAAGTGTTTGGATTAAGGGCATTGGGCCTTTGAGTCATTTTAAAAAAAAAATCTCTGAACTAGGACCATTGAATTTCCTAGTAACTTTTTCAAAATGACCTAATTTTTTTTTTCTTTCTTTCAAGATTAAAAGAAAAAAAAAAAAGAAAAAAAGAAGAAGAAGTCTCTTTTTCAAAATGGTACATGAGGATCCCTTGGACAAAACATTTTCTAAATCTTAATGTTTAAAGGCTTGAGCAATCAACTTGTACTAAGAAATGATTAATTTCATTTGATCCATGTAAAGACTTTTGCTACTTGATTTAGAATATAAGAAGAAATGGTCTTAAAAGGTAATAAAAAAGAATCCATCCATTAGAAAGTCCCAAGAATCCATGAACTCGAACCAATTTTCAAAGATCTTTTGTTTCACAACATTAGAGCATTCATACTTTTTCTTTCAAGATGAATTTATTAAAAGAGCTTAAGTCACTGTGCCTACAAGCAAGCATTACTAGGGATAAGAGGCCATTTTTTGGTTAAACCAAATTATTTCCTATTACCTAAAATGTTCATTATCCATTGCTAGCCCATTTGAGCCTTCAAACATTTAGCCCTTTTTTTTTGGCATGAACCCACTAAAATCTAAACTTGGGGTGGGAAAAATCAAGTTATGCATACTTAAATCTCATGTTGAAGAGGACTCAACCTTGTAGCTTTGAAGCTAAGTGATAAGACTCTCCTAGAAGACATGAAAGACAAGTAGATGATTCATTAAGTGAAAAATAAGAGATCATCAAAGAAAAATGAGGTTTCACTAAATCAAGGAAAGATAAATTAAATTCTATCAATGTGAGAGAAAAAAAAAGTGTGCATCAAGTTTGAAGAGCCCAAAATTCATCATGCCAAGAGGAATACAAGATTCATCTAAAAGGGATTTCATCAAGCACAAAAAGGTGCAAATGCATTGAGGCAAGAAAGAAGTCTAGAGAGTGCATCGAGGCAAGAAAGACGTCTAGAAAGTGTATCAAAATGACCAAAAATCATTAAGTTGAGAAAAAAAAAAGAGGGGCAAAATGTCCCCAAAATTTCATTCAATCAAGAGATGAAAGACAAAAAAAAAAAAAAAAACTCGCTAGGCTGAAAACCCAAAAGGACGGTCTAGGCAAAAGTTAGGGCTAAAAAAAAAAAAGAAAAAAAAAAGAAAAGAAAAAAAAAAAGCTTGCTAGGTTGAAAACCCAAAAGGGCGGTCTAGGCAAAAGTTAAGGCCAAAGAAAAGAAAAATTGGAAAATCATACCAAGTTGGAAACTTGAGGATGCAACCTAAAAAGAAAAGAGTTTTATAAGATGAAAGTTTAGAGATATGATTTAAGAGGAATGAGCATAAAAACGATTGTTGTTACGAGTGACCAATGATGACTAGTGAGAAGATGACAAAGAAGAAATGAGAAAACTCCTCCAATACTTGATTTTTGAGTAATGCATACTTGGGGGAAATATCATAGGGAATTTTGAGCCTTTTATATCTTTCATTTCATAACCCAAACTCGGCCTACATTACAACCCATGAGTAAAGACCTCCTTGAAGTCTTGCTAGTTGTAGGCGCATCTTAAACTCTAATATTATTTTCTCTTGAATTAAAAAGGAAAAATACTTAAAATTGTCAAACCCTATTGGATGATATGTCCGAGGCCAAAAAAAATTTACAAATTCTCAAATCCTCAAATGACTTAAAAGAACTTTCAAACTTGGAGCACTCTCCTTGTTTGCACCCAACAATGTAATTCCTAAATATTATCACATTTCATTTCTTGATTGCCTTTAGAGACTTAATCTAACAATGTTCAAAAGAAAGAAGCAAATTTTAAATACATGAGTTTAATGATCTTGATCCTTCAAAATCAAAGAAGTTTGTTTGATTCTTACACACTTTGATTTGCCAAAATGGTTATTCAAAGGATCACCTCTTGTTCAAAAAAAAAAAAAATCATTCTTTTTCAAAATCCAATTCATCTTGAACTACGTCTTGACATGATCCTCTATGAGAGAGGTACGTAGGCAGCCTTACAGAGGCCTGGTCTCAATCACCCAAACAACCTTGGAGAACGAAGTCAAAACAATGTGACAAAATTGTCTGGGTGCATGTTAGGTTGAGCCCATTTGTGTTGCATCAAGCATGCTTAAACTTGGGGCATTGGGCTATTTATATTGTATGCGAATATGTCCTTGCATGAAAGCATGTTTTCACTTGAGGCATCAATCCATTTTTTTGCAAGCATGTCTACACTAATGGTAATGGCCAAAAATGTTTTCATGATAATTGGTTTCTAACAAGTTAGAGATAGAAAGCCTTTTTGCAGGAACCAAGGATGACGGACCATGATCTTCTTTCATTTTCCCCAATGGTCACAACATCAAATGAATTCAACTTCAATCTAAACAAGAAATATGCCCCAAACTAGGGGCATTGGGTAAGTACTTCCAATTCATTTCAATGAATAAATCCATTGATCATTGAAATTTTCTTTTTGCAAGAATTAAGCAAGGACTTGTCTAGCAATTCAGATAAACTTCCAGCCAAAGTTATTCTCATTCAAAGGATAGGTTTTCCAAAAAAAAAAAAAAAATCATCATGAATAAATCTTCATCACTTTTACTCCATCTTTTCTTCATCTTCTTCACTTTTTGATAATGAACAAATTTTCAAATCTCAAAAAAAAAAAAAAAAGATTTTCATTTTTTTAAAAATAAATGAATAAATAAATAAAAAGAAAAAGATTTCCATATCTTTCAAAAAAAAAAAAAAAAAATAGAGAAGAAAAGAAAATAGAGAATTTTCAAAAAACCTTGGGACTAGGGGCATTGGGCTCGCGCTTCTTAGTTTGCTTTCAAAAAAAAAAAAAAAAATTCAATCAAAATTTTCAGTTCCTTCAAAAAAGAAAAAAAAAATCAAGATTTCCAAATTTTTCAAAAAAGAAAAAAAGAAAAATCATCAATCAAAATTTTCAATTCCTTCAAAAAAAATTCAAGATTTCCAAATTTTTCAAAAAAAAAAAAAAAAAAAAAATTTTAAAGATTTCCAAATTTTTCCAAAAAAAAAAAAAAAAAAAAATCATCATCAAAATTTTCAATTCCTTCAAAAAAATAAAAAATAAAAAATAAATTTAAAGATGTCCAAATTTTTCAAAAAAAAAAAAAAAAAAATCATCAATCAAAATTTCCAATGTCTTCCAAGAAAAAAAAAAAAAAAAAACTTCATTAAATCCTTCCCTAGGAACAGAAAACTATGATCCTCTTCATATTCTCCATTGGTGCAACAGCAAGTCAATTGTCTACCCTCAACATTCATCGAAGCATGGAATATGTCCCAAACTAGGGGCATTCGCAAGGTATGCCATAGTCTTTTCAATGAATAACTCCGTTACAAATTGAAAATATTTATTTTGCAGGTACTAGGGTAAGAGGCCCACAAACATCGGCATGAATAATGCCTCCCAAATTCTTGGACCTCTGGGAAGCACGTCCAAACTTCAATCTACAGACCTCTGGGAAGCACGTCCAAACTTCAAATCCATCGGACCTCTATGAAGCATGTCTAAAATTCAATTCATCGGACCTTTGGGAAGCACGTCCAAATTCAAATCCTTGGACCTCTAGGAAGCACGTCCAAACTTCAATCCACGGACCTCTATGAAGCATGTCCAAATCCAAATCCTTGGACCTCTGGGAAGCACGTCCAAACTTCAATCCATCGGACCTCTGGGAAGCACATCCAAATTCAAATCCATCGGACCTTTGGAAAGCACGTATAAACTTCAATCCATCGGATCTCTGGGAAGCACGTCCAAATTCAAATCCAACGGACCTTTAGGAAGCACGTCCAAAATTCTAATCCATCGGACCTCTGGGAAGCACGTCCAAACTTCAATCCACTAGACCTCTGGGAAGCACGTCCAAACTTCAATCCATCGGACCTCTGGGAAGCACGTCCAAATTCGAATCCTTGGACCTCTGGGAAGCACGTGCAAATTCAAATCCATCAGACCTCTAGGAAGCATGTCCAAATTTCAATCCACGGACCTCTAGGAAGCACGTCCAAATTCAAATCTATTGGAACTCTGGAAAGCACGTCCAAATTTCAATCCGTTGGACCTGTGGGAAGCACGTCCAAATTCATATCCATCGAACCTCTGGGAAGCACGTCCAAATTTAAATCCATCGGACCTCTAGGAAGCATGTCCAAATTCAAAGATCACAACTGAATTCTCATTTTGTCGTGACCAGTGGTAAGCATGTCTTGTACTCATCTTTTATTTCTTATTTTTTATTTTTTCCAAAAAAAAAAAAAAAAACAAAGAAAGAAAGAAAGAAAGAAAGAAGAGTGTTGCATGTATGAACTACGTTTGGACCTGATCCTCTCACCAAGACGTACGTAGGCAATCTCCCTCGAGATTTGGTCCACATTTTGATCCATAACATGACTGTCAGCATTCTTATTTGCATGCATCATACATTCACCACGGTTAAATACTAATTGCAAAGTTAGGTGTCTCTTTCATACATTGACATTCGCTTTTCAAGCTTCGTCAATGAAGGGTATTCTGTTGACACCCCATTTTGCAACCTGCATTTAACCTCACCGAGAGGGTAAAAGGGTAATTTTTCCTTGAAAATATGCATCTTGATTCTGGTTATTAGATCCTTAATCTCATTCCACCAAAATGATCTTAATGTTGTAACAATCAAATCGACTGGTCATAAGCCCTAATCGGACCACAAGATTGAAAGTTATCATCAAATCAATATTTGATGGCTGAGATGCACTATCACATGTTGAGTCCGACTATATGTGATTATGAACAATTGATTTCGATTGGTTATAAGTATAATCAATTTGAGATCAATGATGTGTCATAATTTGATTGGTTAGGACTACATTTTATGATAAGGTTGCACATACCTAATTAATTAGGTAGTTAAGCATTAATTATTCAATGAGTAATTTGTGCAATTATCTTTTAATTAGAGTAAATTTGGGACCAATTAAGTCTGAAATGGGAGTGATTGGAGCCATTCAATGTTAATTGGGAGCTAATTTGGGACCTATTAATGTTAATTGTGCTGAAATCATTTTCTAACAAATGACCTCTGCTCACCATTTCATCAATATCTCTCATAATATTTTGAATCTATGAATAAGGTTAATTTTCTCAGAAACTAGACATCCGGGGCTTCAATTTGAGCATAAGAACGAAACAATTCTGATCGAAATTGAGTCAGATATGATTTTTCAAATTTGGCTCCACAGGCTGTTACAGCAGCTACGGGAAAACCGAATTTTGGCTTGCTCCTCACTCCTACCAATATTTCCATTTAATGCACCAGATTTCCCCAAAGGCTAAAATGAGGTCTAGGTTCATGATTCTTTGTCAACCATCATTAAATCGCCTTCCATTCATATTTCCTCCACCACTACTATATAAACCCCCTCTCTTTCATTCCAAGACAAAAAAAAAAAAAAAAAAAAACCCCTCTCTTTTCCTCTCTTGAGTTCTAGTGAAGTTGAGTAGTCTTGTCATATCTTGGTCTTTCTGAGACTCAAGGTATTGAGTGAGACTCACTCTCCCTCTCCTAGCTCTTCTTTTCCTCCACTCTTAGGATCTCTACTAAGAGTCTCCTCCTCTACCATATGGATCTTTCATGAAGGTATAATCCATTTTCCTAACTTGTTTTTTGTATTGCCATGATGAGAATTTAGGATTAAAAGCATGATAGTAACTATTTAAATTCTCTTGAATATGTTTGAATGTTCTTAAATGTTCTTATACGTTCTTCATATGCTCTTGATTGTTCATCACATGTTCATGTATAACACTAGTTTCAATCTTAAATTCACATCAAAAATATGAAAAACATGTTTGTTTCATGATTCTTTCAAATCCTTGAATCTAGGTTATCACCGTTCACACACATTCACTAGAATTTATTTTCAATCCAAATGCAATGCTTAATAAATTGAATTAGGGTTTATCACATGCACACACTTTAAATTCAAATTGATTGATTAACATATTAGATGATGTGATATGAATGTTAGCCACCATAGTCTAGAAGACCGGTTTCACCGGGCAAGGTGGGTGCCTAACACCTTTCCACCTTGTAACATAGCCTTCGAACTTAGATCAAGAGTTAGTAGATCAAATATTTATCCTTGTAATTTTCAATTTCTAGATTGTAACTAAGAAATAAAGCTATGTATTTTATCTTAGATTGTATCTAGGATCAAAGCCATGTATTTTCCTATGATCAATGTAAATTCAATTTCAAATTAATAAAATGTGGAATTATTTTTCAATTCAGGTTTTCTAATTTTTCCAATAATTAAATAAATGGCGACTCCATTATAAAACCTTTAATTTAAAGGAGAAAATATAACTAGTCGAACCTCCATTTTGAGAGGCAATAACACGACTTCACCCATTCACGTGGGTTTGGCCCAACACACCTAAAAAAAAGGGGGCATGGGGCGCGGTCTCTCACAGTTAGAAAGAAAGAAGAGTGTTGCATGTATGAACTACGTTTGGACCTGATTCTCTCACCAAGAGGTACGTAGGCAATCTCCCTCGAGATTCGGTCCACATTTTGATCCATAACATGACCGTCAGCATTCTTATCTGTATGCATCATACATTCACCACGGTTAAATATTGATTGCAAAGTTAGGTGTCTCTTTCATACATTGACATTCGCTTTTCAAGCTCTGCCAATGAGGGGTATTCTGTTGACACCTCATTTTGCAACCCGCATTTAACCCCACTTGGAGGGTAAAAGGGTAATTTTGCCTTGAAAATATGCATCTTGATTCTGGTCACTAGATCCTTAATCTCATTTCACCAAAATGATCTTGATGTTGTAACGATCAAATCGACGAGTCATAAGCCATAATCGGACCACAAGGTTGAAAGCTATCATCAAATCAAGTTTTAATGGCTGAGATGCATTATCACATGTTGAGTCCGACTATATGTGATTATGAACAATTGATTTCAATTGGTTATAAGTATAATTAATTTAAGATCAATGATGTGTCATAATTTGATTGGTTAGGACTACATTTTATGGTAAGGTTGCACACACCTAATTAATTAGATAGTTAAGCATTAATTATTCAATGAGTAATTTGTGTAATTATCTTTTAATTAGAGTAAATTTGGGACCAATTAAGTCTGAAATGGGAGTGATTGGAGCCATTCAATGTTAATTGGGAGCTAATTTGGGACTTATTAATGTTAATTTTGCTGAAACCATTTTCTAACAAATGACCTCTGCTCACCATTTCATCAATATCTCTCAGAATATTTTGAATCTGTGAATGAGGTTAATTTTCCCAGAAACTAGACATCCGGGGCTTCAATTTGAGCACAAGAATGAAACAATTCCGACCAGAATTGAGTCAGATATGATATAAACCCCCCTCTCCTTCATTCCAAGACAAAAAAAAAAAAAAAAAACTCTCTCTCTTTTCCTCTCTTGAGTTCTAGTGAAGTTGAGTAGTCTTGTCATATCTTGGTCTTCCTGAGACTCAAGGTATTGAGTGAGACTCACTCTCCCTCTCCTAGCTCTTTTTTTCCTCTACCCTTAGGATTTCTACCAAGAGTCTTCTCCTCCACCATATGGATTTTGCATGAAGGTATAATCCCTTTCCCTAACCTGTTTTTTGTGTTGCCATGATGAGAATTTAGGATTTAAGCATGATAGTAACTATTTAAATTCTCTTGAATATGTTTGAATGTTCTTAAATGTTCTTATGTGTTCTTCACATGTTCTTAGTTGTTCTTCACATGTTCATGCATAAACACTAGTTTTGATCTGAAATTCACTTCAAAAATATGAAAAACATGTTTGTTTCATAATTCATTCAAATCCTTAAATTTAGGATATTACCATACACACACATTCACTAGAATCTATTTTTCAATCCATATGCAATGCTTAACAAATTGAATTAGGGTTTATCACATGTACACACTTTAAATTCAACATGCAAATTGATTGATAACATATTGGATGATGTGATATGAACGTTGGCCACCATAGTCTAGAAGACCGGTTTCATCGAGCAAGGTGGGTGCCTAACACCTTCCCACCTTATAACATAGCCTTTGAGCTTAGATCAAGGGTTAGTAGACCAATGCTTATCCATGTAATTTTCAATTTCTAGATTGTAACTAGGAAATAAAGTCATGTACTTTATCTTAGATTGTATCTAGGACCAAAGCCATGTAATTTTCCTATAATCAATGTAAATTCAATTTCAAATTAATAAAATGAGGAATTTTTCAATTTTGGTTTTCTTATTTATTTCAATAATTAAATAAGTGGCGACTCCATTGTAAAACCCTTAATCTAAAGGGGAAAATATAACTAGTCGAACCTCCATTTTAAGAGGCAATTACACGACTCCACCCATTCACGTGGGTTTGGCCCATCACACTTAAAAAAGAGGGGACCGGGGGCGTGGTCTCTTACACCCATGAATCCACGGTCGTCCTAACAACAAGTTATAAGAAGTCTTTGAATCGATCACTTGGAAGAGAGGTCTTGCTTTCAACTCATCAATAGTCACGTCTAACCGAATCATGTTGATTGCCCTTTGACCTTCTTGGTTGAAGCCTTGGATGACGAGTTGACTTTTGGATAACTCTTCCACGGATATGCCTAGGCATCTTATTGTTCCTTTAGGCATTATGTTGACGGCAGACCCATCATCTATAAGGATGCGGCTAACTTTTTCCCCCCGTGCGTAACCTGAGACAAAAAGTGGTTGATTGTGTGGTTTGGAACATAGGGGATCCTCATCAGTGAAAGTCATCTTGTCGTGACAGTGAGCACATAAAGCAACTGTTTCTTTCGAGGCCTGGGTTTCACTTTCCTCTTCCTTTGTTCCTTTGGTTTCTTTAAGGTTCATTTTTTTCTCATTTTTGAAAAGGTCTTCTCGATCATCAGCATCATGGCAAGAGACCATGTAAGTGGTTGTCATTAGGCCCTCTGTAAGAAAGCCTTCAGGGAAAAACTCATGTAGCGTGACCAGAAGGGGGCCTTCCTTTTGCAATAACTTATTCGAACGAGCTCCCTTTCTTTGTTGCTTCAGATCATTTGTCCCCTTCCCCTTGGGAGCAACTTTTGAACCGCTTGCTTGGAGTTCCTTTTTCTATTAGGAACATGGGGTTTTGGCTTACGTTGCTTTCGAAATTTCTTGTAAGTCACAAAAGTCCAGCCCTCTTCATCACCTACCAATTCGTCATCAACTCTATCATCATCTTGAGGGTTGAGGCATAACGTATGCATAGGCTCAAATGTTCCAAATTGGATGTGCTTGCAATATGCCCTTCATTTTGATGGCAAGGTGGACCACGCTTCTATTGGAGTTGGTGACTTCACAGAAATTGGGGATCCAACAGCAAACGTAGCATGATTCGCCTCAGCAGTTTCATCTAGGTCTAAAAGAATTTTACCCTCCTTTGCAAGCCTTAGGATAAGGTCTTTCATAACAAAACATTCTTCCATAGGGTGACTTACAACCTGATGGTATACGCAGTATTTTGGGTCGTTGGTACGCCCTATTTCCTCCGGATGCTTGCACTCTGGAAGCTTGATCACATTCTTCTCTAATAAGTCCTCGAGCATGCCTTGAACATCGGCATCTGGGAACAGATACGTCTTTTCTTCCATCTCCTTCAAAGTCAATCGGCGCCTCTCCCGCTCTTGCATTAGACCGGCCCTTTTCTCCATTCTCTTATTCTCTTTACTGGAGATCTTCATAGGCTCCACAGCAATGGCCATAGATTCCTTAACCATGGATCTGGAAGACTTATCCACCCTCCTCGTATCTTTCTTCTCTTTGCGCTGCTTGTTAACAAGTAAGCCCTTTTCTCCATGGCTAGACAAGCTAAGCTCCATGTCATGGGCTCGGGTAGCCAGTTCTTTAAAGGTGTGTGGTTTGATTCCTTGGACGATGTAAAGCAACCCCTAGTGCATACCTTGGATGCACATTGCCACTCCTGAAGATTCGGAAAGGCGATCTTTGCAGTCAAGGCTTAATGAACGCCAACGATTGATGTAGTCCACCATTGGTTCATCTTTCCATTGCTTCGTGTTGGTTAATTCCAGCATGCTTACGGTACGTCGAGTACTGTAGAAATGGTTCAGGAATTCCCTTTCCATTTGCTCCCAACTATCAATGGACTTTGGTTTAAGATTTGTGTACCAATCAAAGGCGTTTCCTCGCAGAGTACGCACGAATTGCTTCGTGAGAAAGTCCCCATCCGTACCGGCGTTATTGTAAGTCTCGATGAAATGAGCGATATGTTGCTTCAGATTCCCTTTCTCGTCGAACTTTTGAAACGTAGGAGGTTGGTAACCCGCAGGCATCTGTAAAATGTCAATTCTCTTGGTGTATGGTTTTGAATACATCAGAGAGTTTTGTGGTGCCCCACCATATTGAGCTTGAATGGTGTTCGTTATCATGTCCTGTAGCTACTGGAGTGATAGAGATGAAATTGAGGTAGAGCTCCCCTGTGGACCGTCAGCCTTCTTTAGGGAAGATGTATGAGCTCCTTGGGATGTATGATGGTGCGTGTGAGAATGGCCTTTGCTAGACTCCCCTAGATTCTGAACCTCGAGCTTGTTCATAAGCGTGGCGATTTGAAGGTCTTTCTCCTCCACAGTCTTGGTAAGCTTAGCTATAGCATGTCCCGTTTCAGCAATCTTTTCATCAATGGTGGCAGTCTTTATCATCATGGCTACCATAGCTATTGTACGAGAAGAATTCTCTAAGAAGATGGATGAAGTGACTTCTCGGGGGGATCCTTAGGAAGAACCTGACTGTGAAGCAGTACTCCACCTAGCATCTAATGCAGAGTAGTGATATTCGCTCCCTATCGT
This sequence comes from Lithocarpus polystachyus, assembly GCA_033629205.1. NCBI lineage: Eukaryota > Viridiplantae > Streptophyta > Magnoliopsida > Fagales > Fagaceae > Lithocarpus > Lithocarpus polystachyus. The sequence goes on from CM066171.1 coordinate 29,829,500, forward strand.
TGAGTCCTCTGGAACGAATGCTGAATCTCCTCTCCTAGAGGAAGTGTGCTTGCTTGTCCTCAAAGTTCATAAGGAGATGACAGTCTTTGGCTGGGCTGGGGCATTTAAGAGTTTCGTCACAGGAGCTTTGCCCTCAACTTCTTGCGATGTGAGGAGCCTCATTGCCTTAGCTTTGTTTCGAGTCATGGGACTTGTGGAAGTACTGCTGCTTGTTGACCCTCCAACGCTTTTGGTAGCATTCTTGGCAATGTGAGACTTCTTTGAGGCCATTGAACTTGGTGGATTGGAGACTTGAAGATTTCTAAGTTGGAGAAAGAGATGAGAGGTCCCACCGGGCGTGCCAAAAATTTGTACACACAATTTCCGTAAAAGATAAATCACATGATCACGAAATAGTGTAACAAATAATCAACTTGTATTTGATTTGTATATATGTGAGTACAATCCTCTGTATGAATCTTTACAATGAAAGAATATAATAAAACTCCTTTGATTCGATCTCCAATTAACTTAACGATCCAAGGGCTATGAATCTTGATCTTGAATCGTACTTTGATGTTTCCAAGTTGAATGAATAGTTGAACGTGCTTGATTTGATGCGAGGGCCGTTGGCTTGATCTCGAACTAGGTTAAAGGAGAATCCCCACTTTGATTTGAAGAAGTAGGAATAGGCCTTGATGAACAATGGAATTCTTGTGAACTTTAGAGTTGACTCTCTATTTTGGTAGAGTGTCAGTAGTGTTTTCTCTCTAAAAATGTTCCCCTTTTTCTCATATGAGAAGCCTCTATTTATAGGCAACTCAATAGTATTTAATTTGGAATTTTCTCTCAGAATTTATTGAGAGTTGAATTAGGAATTTAATTTGGTATTTTATTTAATAAGAACTTTCCATATGGGTCTTCTCTTCTGATGTTGCCATATGGCTTTCTTCATTTGATGTTGCCACGTGGCTTGCTTTCATTCGCTGATCATCCACATCATCAATTGGAGATTGATTTAATCACAATTATTTTATCATGAACAATCAGAAAATTGTGAATACATCCTAAAATTTTGATGTCTACAAATTCCCTCACTTCAAGGTTCGGCTTTGCGCCTTTCTGATGCAAGGAAGATGAGGCTTGAAGTATTCTTTCATTTTATTTATTTATTTATTTACTTTATTTAATTTTATTTATTATTTATTTATTATTTTTATCTTTAATAATGGACTTGGTTTCAAGGCACACAAGGCCTTCATCCAAGTGCTTTATGGGCTTTTTCATCCCAATGCTGCATATGAGCTCCGTTTGGAGGCCTTTCCGAGCTCCGTTTTCTAGCCTGATCTTCGTGCTGCTGTTTGGAGGCCTTTCCGAGCTTCGTTTTCTTCATATTTTATATTCACGGAAAGCTCTCGATGTCTAGTTTCGAAAAGTTCTAGTCTCGTTTGATTTGAAGCTACGGTCCTTGAGGTATCAACCTTGGAAGGAAGGTGACGCATGACATTTTTTCTTGAAAAAATCATATCTTCCAATCCGAAGAAAATATCGTCAAGTCCTTTTACTGAAAATTAGAAAGACCTTGTTCTTCAAGATGGTCCAGACCACTCATTCCAATTTATGCCCAATCGGTACAATTTATTGTGTGAAGTGGAGTAAACAATTGCTAGTTTTTTACCTGGAAAAAAAAGTGAATGTTTTTATTAGGGTTTTGGGTATTTGGTGATATCTCATCCGCTTTAACTCCGATTTTGGCCTGTAAACTATCGTTTCGAAGGTAAAAGTATGCCTTACGAGACGATCTAAAATTCAATACAATCATATGTTCAGATAAAAAATTCAACTTTTTGACCATACCTAGTTAGGGTTTGGAATCATATCAAAAAACAGGGGTGGCGCTACACTTTGTTCAGGGGCTTCAAATGAACCCCCTAACTTTAATTTTTTTTATTATATATATATATAATATTTTTTGTTAGTTTAATACTTTAAGTTCTTAAAAATGTTATTTTTGCACACCCTGACTTAAATTTTATACACCCTTATTACAAATATTTCCAACTCTAGGAGTAAGAATAAATGTTTGTGAATTGTAAGTGTCACTCTTTATCATAAATTTATATCAGAGTAATACTACAACTACAAACTATTTTACACTATTTTTACAAAATGTTGATGTGGCCACTTCTTATTGGTTTTCATCTAGATCCATCATTAATATTACTTTTTCATTTACAAATAATCACTTACCACATCAGCAGTTTGTAAATTTTTTTTGTAAAATAGTTTGTATCTCTATCAGCAGTTTGTAAATTTTTTTTGTAAAATAGTTTGTATCTCTAGCATTATTCTTTATATTATATGTATGTGAGTGTATCTAATATTGATTGTGTGCATTACTTTTTGTTATAATGTTATTTGTGTAAATAATGATGTGTGTAGAAGTTTGCGTGCAAAGTATAAATATAAGAGAAATGTTTTGATTCCACTTTCATGGAAAATATAACACATGCCCTAAGGTTATTCATTAACATGACCCTAAATATAATATAACTTTATATAATTTAGTAATTAGGAAATAGAGAGGGTTTGTTGTATGTGTGTGTATTATTATCATCTTATAATAACTTTTTATTATTAAATCAGAAAAATTCAAGAAAAAAAATTTGTAAAGTTAGTGATTGTTGAAGTATTTGATTGGTTAAGTAGACATGTAGTGTATTATTTATGTATGAATGAGTGTGGTTGTGTGCGTCAATGATTAATACAAAACTAATGAGTTGAGTTTATTCATTTAGTTTAAAATATTTTTATAAAAACAAAGACAAATAGATAATAAAAATTGCATAAAAATAAAAATGTTAAACAAACTTAACCAAATAAAATGGTCATAGCTACCCACAATGACAATAATTACTCATAATGAACTATAATATAACAATTCAAAATTTTAAAACTTTTAGAAAGAAATTATAAAACTTCAATTTTTTTTTTGGTCAATAACTCGATATATTCAAGTTCTCTTTTTATTAATTTTCTTTTCATTTAAGTTTTTTAATGACCTTCTCCTGAACAAAAATCCTAGAGCTGCTACTGTCAAAAAACCTTTGATATGATTTTGAATCATATCAAAAAACATACTAGCTACTGTGTTTTAGTTTAGAAAATAGAGAATAGGGTTTCGAAAAGATGGAGGCATGAAAATAAACTCTTTCTAGCTAGGGTTTGGATTGAGGACATAAGGTTAGTATTTATATGTGTAAACTAGGGTTTTCACAGCTTTTTAGAGGGTTTTGGACGTTCCTAAGAGTCTAAGAGCCGGGCCCCAGCAAAGAATGAAGCTTTGGGCACTTAAAATTGAATTTCTAAGGTTTTGGAACTGAGCATGCACGTGCATGCTTCCAAACATGTATGCTAGAACCCCCCCCCCCTCCCTTTTTTTTTGATACAAGATAGAATTTCACTCTAGCCTAATTTAAGTATATATGTGTGTGAAGCTCATCCCTGGAGACTTGAACCTCGGCCTTTGCCCCCCCACACCTTACAAGCATTTATACTTGTGGAGTGACCATTGCACCAAGGGTGTGTGGTGGTGCGTAGAACCCTTAATTCCACTATACTGCTGGCTCGCCTTTAAATGGCCATAAATCACTTGATTTAAATTTTAATTGCACAGAATTTATATCCAAATTAAATGTCTGGATGTTTTCGTTCCAATGAAACAAACCTCAATCAAAATTTCATTGTGAATAAAAAGTTATGATCAAAATAATGTGCAAATGTCATTTTTTAGAATCATTTTCAAAAGTGATTTGAGCACTTTTGAGTTTTAATTACTTCTAAACTATTGCGAACTCTTTAATTACCTTTGGTTACCATATGCCAAGCTCATCGTTGGGGCCGAGGACCAAAGGTTATTAATGAGTATAAAATGTGATGTTTACACATCCTAATCTATAGATTTATTCATATTCCTCAAATCAAAATTTGAAAACTTTTCAAGTGTGAAAAATTTCAGTGACCCGCCGATTTACACTTCAACAAGTTTAACAAATGTTAGAGTACATATGTGGCAAAGTGACATCGCATGGGTGCAAATTTAATCAATTTTTTATGATGTGTCTTGTTTTAATTGGGACAGACTATCTAAGAATTTCCTAAAAATAAGATTACTAGTCCCAAGTGGGCCATGAGTATTATCTATAAGTTTATTTTTCAAGCCTATATTAAGCTCATAAATAAGCCCGAACTTGGATTGTTTTGTATTGAGCTCTATGTTTACGAGCCTATTAGTGAACAATTCCCTTTTTTTATGCTCGACTCTTTTATTGAACAAGTATAAAACTAAAGTTAAAGTTCGGCTTGTTTATAAATTAACAAATATGAACAAGTTATTTATCAAGTGAAATTTGAGCTTTAATGATCGATTTGGTTTATTTATAACATTATTTGGACATTTTGGGGGTATCATTGTCATTTTATAGGTTTTATGGTTGCAATTTTTTTTAATAATTTTGGATCTTTTGGGGGTATTTTGGCCAATTAAGATATTATAGGGATACTTTGGTCATTTCAAAAAAATTTAGGTGTTGTTTAGTTCTTTATGGGGGTTTCATTTGTAAGTTGGTATTTTAGATTTTTAAGTCACATTTTAGTTATTTTGATGGTCACTTCAAAATTCTTGGGTGTAGCCTGGTTATATATGCATATTTAACTGGCTAAATAGGTGGGTGTTTTTTTTATTTGTTTTGTTTTGTTTTATTTTAAATGTGTAATATCTTATTATTATTATTATTATTATTATTATTATTATTATTATTATTATTACATTTGCTCCATAATGATTGCTTTTTATTATTAGATTAAAACATCAATCAAATTTTGCAATAAGCGGAGTTCGAATCTTTGATTTTTTATCCGACTATAAAATACTTTAGCAATAAAGTTAACTAAAATTACTCACAGTAATATCTATTTTGTTAAATAATTAATAATTAGATAAAACAATATTTAAGCACCGAACCCACTTACTCCAAACCACCCATTGCTACAATGCAAGGTAGACAAAGACATTAATATAAACTATTTTTATTTAGAAGTGCTACGTCCACAACACTTTCACAATAAATCTTAAGTGGTAATTTCTTACTAATTCTAATTGGAACCCACTACTAAAATTACTTTTCTATTCACTAATAACAATATGTCACTTAGAATTTGTTGTGAAAGCGTAGTAAAAATATGATGGACATAACAAATCTAATTTTTATTTGAGAGTTCATGGTTGTTGTCAAGTAAATAATATGCAACTTCCACGTATCACCATGCCAAGAGCGTTGTAACTCAATTAGTTGACACTCTTAGTGTGTCTATGAAACCCAAGTTCAAATCCCCTGCCTCATTATAACTATCAAATTATCCCAATAAAATAAATGCATTCTGATCATAACTCAGTGAGGGAAATTCAAAAACTGCATAGAAACGTAAACTTCTTTCCATTTTCCATTATTTTTTCTAGAAAATTTTTTATTTTCAATCTAGAATTCTCCAACACATACAGAGAGAAGGAGGCAAATAACTAAAGATAATATAAAAAACTGAGAAAACATAAGCATCAAATCAATTAAGGTTCATAAAGATATATCCTTTTGAAAGGGAGGAAAGAAAAATTTCTGAAAATTTGCCATTTTCAGTTTGGTTCTCCAACACAAACAATAGTTAATAAATTAAACCATACTAGAAAAAGGGGACAAATAACCAAAAGACAGCATATTCTAAACTGAGAAAACGTACACATAAATTCAACTAGGGTTCATAAGTAGTTAAAATATTAAACAACATCCCTTGTTAGATCCAAAGACTATTAGAAGTAGCTAAATATTAAAGTTGTGATATTGATCACACATACACTAATGATTTGAAAATAGTAGGATAGGATACCCTGTGAACAAGAGGGAATTCTTCCACTTCATTCATTTTTGTCAAGATCGAGACACGGCCAGATCGGAGTATTTTTCCATAGCCATTAACTCCCCAATTTTCGCCCCATGAATTTTTAATCAGCCAGTAATCCTCTCCATTCTCAGTGTCATACCCAACCACAAGGATGGCATGGACACCTTTTGGTGTCTTTGCAACTAATGGATCCTGCGGCCCTTTATAAATTTCCTAAAACCATTAGACAAAGATGAATTAAACAATATCATAATAATTCCTATATAAACTATACAAACAATGATTATTTACCCCTTTTAGATTTATAAATTCATCAAAAATATGGACAGCTGCAGCCACAGGGTGCTCTGAAACTTTCTTAAGAAAAGCAATTTGATCATTGTCACCAATTTTCTTAAAATCTTTGATTCTAACTCCTGGCTGAAAAAAAATAAAAATAAAATATACGTAAAAAACCAAGTAATGAACATAAAAACAAGTATAAATATATGCCTAAATATATATATATATATACACACACACACACACACTCACACACACATTACCTTAGTTTTTGGTTTACAGTCTCCTTTTTGTCCTTGAAAAGGATAGTCTTCCTCGGTAGAAATGCCATTCTCCATTATCCACTTAAATGCTTTGTTAGTTGCATATTTGTAGCAACCTTTTTCATCACGTATCTTGGGATTCAAAACACAACAATCTATCAACTCTTGTGGTGCTAACGGAGTTATGGCCCTATTGATGTCACTGAGGGTGTATAGAGCTTCTATGGCCCCAGTGGCAGTCATTGCCCAACAACAATCTTTAAACAATAAAAAAGTAGAACATTATAATATTATTTATTTCGTGCTAAAAATCAACAGTTACAAGAAAATGAAGAGCTTTGTAAATACTTACCACAATGACCTTGACGTCTAACTGGACTGAGTATATCACTCCAATCCCGTCGTGCAGGAACTTCATCCTATTAAAACAAGATGATACAACCAATTCATACTTCACTCACAAAGCTTTTAGAAATTATCTCAGGTCTTCTTTACATTATAATGAACAGAACAAAACAAAACGTCATTTGATTGCTTCTGATACACTATAAGAAATTATAATTAAAATGTTATATATTAGACTATAAGTTATTAAAAAAAAAATCTATATTAACTTTATGAAGGAAAATTTTAAAATCAACTTAGAATTTTTATATTTACTTATATAATAAGAAACATATACCTTTATTTATTTATTTACTTATTTTTTGAGAAGGTTATATCTTCAAAGTTCATTAGCTTATTCAGATTAAATATATAAACTAGTTAAAAGTACAATCATGCCTTAAAAAAAAGTGAGACTTTGTTAAGCCAACTTATTAGCTTAAAAGAAATGAAATCTAAGTGTGTAATCTTGTGTGCACTAGAAAATTGTGAGAATTAAATTGAGAACTACTATATATAATTTGAATCTCTTCTTAAAATAAAATGTATAATTTGAACCGTATAATTTTAATTATTTTTAATTCTACTCATGTATATGCATGGGACTATACATTAGTATTCATTAAAGACTAAGTTTTAAAGATTAAGTTTGTCGTTATAATTATCTTACTAATGACAATGCTGTAAATATAAGAGAATTTCAAAGCAAATGAATAGAATAAATTATACCATTTTTATTTATATAGCTAATGACTTACACTTATATTTTCCATAAAATTATTGAAATTGAGATAAAGAAAATAATTTTTAAAAAATTACAAGAATTTAAATGGCTTACCCCCATCCTTTGGATTTAGAAATATTGCAAGTATCTGCATCAATACAAAAATTCCATGTAAGACTTTTACTTAAGGAAAAAGAGGCTATAATAGAAAAGTTATAATAAAAAGAAGAAGAATGAAACCAAGGAAAACATAATTTATCCATCTCTACGGTAATCCAATATATCAAGTTGCTCTTAGAAACCAAGGATAAATACTACATCTATTTTGATACACATGTTTGTACCTCACCGCCAACAACTACTAAACATATTAAATCAAATCATTTCTATGTTCCGGAAAAAATAGAGCATATTTGGACATGATTACAAAGTAATCATGTTATTCTTAAAAAAAGCATGTTGTTGCTGACCTAGGTTATAGGCTTATTTAGTTTAAAGAAAATTGATCAAGAAGAAGAAGAAGAATAAGAATTTATACTTCAAGAGTGAAAAAGAAAAACAATGACCTTTAATGTGAATGAGTTTCAAGAGTGAAGAAGAAAGAATGTGAAAATTTTTGTAAAAGAAACTGAGTGAAGAAGAAAGTGAAGAAAAAGAATGACCTTTAATGTGAGGGAGTTTTAAGAGTGAAATGTGAAAATTTTTGTAAAAGAAAATGAGTAAAGAAGAAACATAGTGTAAGTAAATATATATATATATATATATATATATATATATATATATATATATATATAAATTATTCAATGCAGTCAAAGAATGCAAAGAGTATGAGTTGCTTTATGAGGTGCAATCTGATATGGTGACAAGGTTCAACTTGGACCCCTATTGACTTTGCCGTACAACCATTCAAAGAACCAAATATTCGCTTGTCACTCCCTTGCTTCTCACTCCATTCTATTCTAATAAGTTTTTAGGTTTAATCTTTGTTTCTTATTCCTAATATGTTTTATTGTGATGAATTAAATCAAGCTGCCTCATGTTGATGAAATTTTGGTTCTGAATTTGGTCAATGCTCTATTTCTTATGATATAATTGAGGAATTCTGGTCTGTCATAGTGAGATTTGTTGGTGTTAATTATTGTTGTGTCAAGGTAAGCAAAGAAAGAAATTTGAAAAAAAAAAAAGTTGTCACCTTTCTGATCTGAGATATTTCATAAAGGTTATTACTTGCTGAGAGAGTTCAATGGATTACTGTTTTGTACTCTCTTTTTATAATGGTCTGGCTTTTACTTTGCTGATACATGTTCGGAAATAGAAGAAAATTCAGAGGGTAGGATCTCTCAGACCTTTGAGTTTGAGATTTTTTGATAGGATTCTTAAGTCAAATTTTGGGTTTTTGTGTAAGTTTAAACAGTATACCCTAAATTTAATCATGAAGAGTTTGGACCTTGGCATGAAGCAACGTGTTGTGGGTTCAAGTATGAGAATCAGTTTCTCCAAAAATTGATAGGCAAGGTAACGCTATTGATGCAGGAGCACAACCATAATTAGGGATTAAATTTCATGTTCCTAGATGGGATTAGTTTCCTATTTGGATCAGTTAGGATTAGAATTTGAGTTTAAATTAGGATTTGTTTAAGGGATGTTTAGCTTCTTCATCTCTTATTTTCCTGGACTCTCAATGAAAGTTTCAGATGGTATCTTTTGTATTCAAACTATTAGACTATTATTATTATCAGTCAAAGATTATTCAACTATCTAGCGGGAGCTTTGTGCACTAGGTACAACCTTTATTCCCCATTTGACTGGGAAGTTTGGCAATGTAATATATTAAAAATAAAAACATAAAAGGATTTATATTATGTACTTTGTTAATATGTTTTTGCACAGCGTAGAAGTTGTATTCTAGTGAATGTATCTTTTATAGTAATTTTATCTAAAAAAACAAGTTTTTTAGTACAAAATTAGAAACATATGGATCTGGGTCAGCTTTGTGATTAGCTTTCTAATCCTTCTACTTCTCCAAAAAAAGCTTTCTAATCTTTCATTAAAAAATAATAATAACAACTTTGTGCATTTTGAAATTTGGACTTTTCTAAATATATAAGGACTTTATTTGAATTAAAAATTTCCATTTATATATATATTTTTATAAAAAGGTAGGAATTTTATTCATAAACTAATGGGATTTTTCAAACTGAAAGTTGGGATTTCAATTGTAGGGATGAAGGGCCTAGATAAGGATATTAGGCTGTGGGCCACGCCCGAGGACGTCAAATAGCCCGAGAACAGATAAGTACTAGTGAAGGTAGATAGATTATTGGGCCGAGGAAGATGTCAGGTCATAATGAACAGGTGACGTTGTCCGCAGAGCTATCCCTCCTTGGCCAATAGAGTGGAGGTCTAAAGTCCGACCACCCATCAAGTACTGGGCAATAGGCAACCGTGCTTGAGAGGATAAGCTTTAGAAAGAGATGAGTCAACAGAGAATTGATAAATATCAGGGAAAAAAGTTGCTATCACCACATTGAATGCTTTGCATCTAACTCCCTAGCCGCATTAATGTGGAAGTGATACTTGAACAGTAACTTTTAGCCTTACAGCTACCCACAAAGACTTTAGGAAGGTGTTGATGGGGAAGGGAAGGGAATTTAAAAGGGAAGAGCTCCCTTACAGAGGGGATCATAAAAAAAAAACTAGAGAAAAATCACTGTGTAACCAAGAGCTTGAATATTTGTATAAGTTTAAGAAAAATATATAAGAACATACCTTCTTCAGACCTGATCGAGGAGTACTTTTCTTTTTCAAATTGTTTGTCTTGTTCATCCTAATATAGCCTATTGTGATCAATCTTCTAACTCATTGAATGTTTAGTATTAAGCCCACTCTTTAACAAATTCATTATCTTGGGCTCATTGGGCCATTGTCTAAACCATTTGAGCTGTGGACCAAAGCATGTCTTTACAATAATAATAACAAACATTTAATGATCAATGAAAGAAGACATTCTTTTGCTTGATCTGCTATTTTTGAAAACTTGTCAAGAAGAGATCAAGATCTCAGTGATTTTTTTTACAAAATAATAGAAATTTTGAAAACCCTAATTTAAAGCTAAAAGGAGTTGCAATTGATAACTCTCAAGTAACCACTGCTTATTATTCTACAAAAACTAAGCACCAATCTAAACATGGTAAACATGTCATTGAAGATGAAGAAGAGACCAAATCTGGGTCTCTTATTGCTTTTGGTTTTTAAGCTCTTATTATCCTTAGTCAATTATCTGTTTTAAATAAAGCTTTTGATATAGACATGGTCACTTTATTCGATGAATATAGATCTATTAAAAATAAAGAAAAAAGAAAATCTTATCATGCTACTTTCAAGAATCAAGAAAAAACCCGTGTTAAATGAAAATGGAAAGAAAAAAATGCATGAATTACAAAAACACATTATTCTTTGATTTTGTTGAAAACTATTATATTACAAAAAATATTTCAAAAAACAGTTTGAATATGGTAAAAAAATCAAATTTTTTTAAAGAGTATAAAACTGTTGTTAGATTTAACCATCCACCCCTTGTAGCGGTTTTTATTACTTATAAAGGAATAGAGGTCAAAGCCACCCCTTTTAAAGTTGCTGGTGAGGCTAACACACCAATTTCTACTGAAACAAAAAAAAAAAAAAAAAATTATTGAGCAAAATAATTTTGTTAGTAACTCTTTACATGTTATTGGTCAACAACTTGTTTCTATTGAAGAAAAATTTGAAAACTATACTTGTTCTATTAAAATTGAAAAACCTTTGATTGATTTACTTGATAGAAGGCAAAATCTGAGCCTTAAAGCCACTCAAGCTAAAACTATTGAGAAAGTTGAAAAAATACTTGCTAATTAAATAAAAATAAAAATAAAAATAAAAATAAAAATAAAAATAAAAATAGAGCTGAATACTGCCTCTACTAGTACTACACGTTCTATTTCCAGGAAAGGTAAAGAGGTTATTCCAACTGAAGATTCAGATTCTGACTCTTTGTCCTCCTCCCCCACTAATTTTGAAAAATCTAAAAGGTTTAGTAAACTTGTTCTTGACATGCCTAAAGTAAAAAGGTTTGTTGGTAAACCTAATCCCATGAATGAATCATATGTCTATGGTTGCTAATGCTTATGTTACCAATCATAACCTTGATCGTGGTGAAAGTTTTGATCTTCTCACTACTGGTTTTTCTGAAACTCTTCATCATTGGTGGGATAAATACATGATTGAAGATTCTAGAGAATCTATCAAAAATTCTATAAAAAAGGATGATGATGGAATGCCTATTTTTTATGAAAGAATTGGCCAAGGCATTCCTGATGGAGATAATAATTTGATTTGTACTATTATTAAACATTTTATTGGTACCCCTTCCAATATTACTTCTCGTATTAGTGATTATCTGAATAATTTACGATGCCCTTCTTTGTCTAATTATGGATGGAACCAAGATGTTTTTGTTTCTAGGGTAATGCTTCGTAAAGACTGTCTAAAACCTTATTGGAAAAAAGAAGTTTATTGCTAGTCGGCCTCATCTTTTGGCTTATAAGGTAAAAAAAAGAATTAACTGATAAAATTGGTACAATTAATTATGATGACTTAACCTATGGTGATATTTTTAGCACTGTTAAAAAACTTGGTATTAACATGTGCAATGATAAAAAAAATGTTAAGAAAACAATTAAAAAAAATAGTAAAAAGCTAAATATAAAATGGGTAATTTTTGTGAACAATTCGGTTTACCCCCTATTGGCCCCTTCTAGGAAAAAGAGGAAAAAAGAAACATGATAAAATCTATAAATACTACAAATACAAAAGATTAAAAAAAAAACAAAAAACAAAGGTACACTAAACCTGGAGGTAATCTGAAATAACTTGTTTCCCCAAACTCATCTGAACAAATAGTAAACAGCTGGTCAAACATGAACCTGCTTCACCAGCTGAAAAAGAGGAAAAAAGAAACATGATAAAATCTATAAATACTACAAATACAAAAGATAAAAAAAAAAAAAAACAAAGGTACACTAAACCTGGAGGTAATCTGAAACAACTTGTTTCCCCAAACTCATCTGAACAAATAGTAAACAGTTGGTCAAACATGAACCTGCTTCACCAGCTGAAATTGCTAACCGCTTTACTACCCTTGGTACCATCCCTAAACCTAATTATTCCACTGTCCTAGCATCCTTCTATGATCCATATGCTATTGTCACTACTAACCATCTTGTTCAAACCGCTTTTTCCAGAAATCCCAATGCTTCTAGTTATGTTAAAAAACAATGTTACCAAAACTTGTTTTCTATTGAGACTAATAGGGCTATGATCAAGATCCCATAAACTTGCTATAGAATATTTCCCCTAAATTTCCACTGGAAACCCGAACATAATGGTAAAGATTTAAAATATTATTCTCCTATCCTGTTTCATACCAGTACTTGATAAGATTGATAAATCCAAAATTATTTATCATAGTATTTTCATCCTCAACATTGTTACTGAAGAAAAATGGGGACTTCGTCCTGCTTCTATAAAGCCTTTACCTGGTTTAACTATTCCTTATTCTTACTATAATTACATCCATGGCTGGTTTAAGTTCATGCTACACCAAGATGAAACTATGACCTATTCTTGACTGGCTCCTTCAAGTATAGTACAAGTGTTTATAAGATAGATGCACATAGTGCTAAGTTTCCTGCAACCCTACACTTTGTTAAAAATATAAGGTTCCTTGGATCTTCAAATGGTAGTATGTCAAGGATGACAATGTTCTTACTGGGCAATGGTTTGTTAAATGGTGGGACAAGTTCTCCCACACCCAAGATGTTATTAATAATGTTACCCAAAAATTTCCTGCTGCTACTTAAAGCACTATTAACACTATAGCTCATGTCAAATCTCAAGCTTTGGCTTACCCCTCCCCCCTCCCGGGTTCAGGTTGCTACCACATTTGCTACTAAACCCTGCTAAGTCTTCTGCCAAGACCAAAAAGGGAAAAAAAAAAAAACTGCCTTTGATGGTCTCAGCATATCCGCCATAATTGTTCTGTTAAAACAAAAATGGAAGGATGAGGAAGAAGCTGCAAATGCTAACTCATAACCAAGAATCTGAGACTTCCTCAAAAGCCTCTGTTGCTAATGACAATCCTTATTATCCCAATAATCAGGAATTATTTGGTCATGATGAAGTTTCCATTTAAAATTTGGGTGAGATTTAACTTTGTAAGCATAAGTAGCCAAAACTGCTAAACCCACTACCAATGAATCTCTTGTTAAAGCTGCACTGATTCCTTGCTAAAGGATTGACTCTCTTGTTAAAAGATTGACTCTTGCTCTGGCTGTTCCCCACGGGGGTTGATTTCCTTTCCAGTCAGCACATGCATTGTTGACCTATAATGAATATTTTTTTTTAAAAAAAAAGCCAATTTTACTGTTTACTATTTACTGTTCAAATAGTGTTTTATTTTGCTTATAAATGGGAGGTCCCTTTTAAGTTAGAGGCAAAACAAAATTTTCATAGTTTCAAATTCTCTATAGTTTCTAAGCTACCTCTAGAAGGTCCTAAGCTTGTAACCCTTTTCCAATTCTAGCTCAAATCTTTGTATCTACTATTACCTCCTGTAAGTGTTTTAATCTATTATTGAATTATTGTTAAAATACCAATTGTTATTATTTTAAGCTTTCTTACTTTAAGCATTTACAATTATTGTGCACTTTTGCTCCCCGTTTATGATATATATATATATATATATATATATATATATATATATATATATATATATATGCCCAAGCCCACCTAAAATAGTGGCACCTAATATTTTTGGTTAAAAAAATTAATTTGTAAGAGAGTGGGCTTTCTTTGTCAACTATAACGGTAAGTAAGATCCAAGTTGAAAATTAAGGAAGTAATGACTCTTAATGTGTAGATATGAAGAAATGAAGCACAAATTTTGTATAAACTCTTCCTCGGACTCGTCCGAGGATGGATTATTCTACAACAGTGAATGCCAATTTCTTTACAATTTGATACTTCATTCTCTCTATTCCAGTTTCTCCTTCTTAACCCCTTTCCTAAAGGGGTTCATTTTCCTTATATAGTCTTTTCTAATGCATCTCTGCCCTCCACCTGTACATCTCAGGGAAAAAATTAGGATGCTTGTCCCATCAAAACCCTTCTAGAGGTGGTAGAGAGTGTTGTGAGCTGTGGAATTATTGTTCAGGTGTCTTTTTCTCATAAATGCGGTAAGCTTAGTTGGTGCAGTGCATTGAATGTGGAGGTGATGACCACCTTTCCAGATATTTCCTTTCTCTTTTGTTTGCATGTCTTTGGTGTCTTCCACGGTGTTTTACTTTATGGTACAGGAAGCCAACTAAGGTATTCCCGAGGTGTATTTGCTCCTTGGGCTCCTCGGACGACGGGTCTGTTAGCCTCCCTTTCTTGGACCTTTGTTCATAGGTTTAGTCTGAATTAGAGTGGTTTTCATGTCTTCCCTCCACAGACTTAGTCAATGTGTTAGACTTGGATTGGTGCATGGATGGGTCTTTGCTCATCCGCGGAAAGGGCCCATGGGCTTTTTACTATGCTTGGATCCCTCCTCCCTCCCCTCCCCCCCCCCCCTCCCCAACACACACACACACACTATATCTAGACACCTAAAAAAATATTTTCTATCATCTCTCTTAAATGGTTTTTAAACCTCAAATAAAGCACAATATGCGTATGTCTCATAGGAATGGTTGATGGCCTAGAAATCTCATTTCCTTATGTTAAAGGACCCATAAGGCTTGAAAGAGATTAAAGTCTATTTAAGAGGGACATTTAAAAAAAAAAAACTTTTTTTTATCAACCTTTAGAATATTTCAACCCTTTATTTTTATGCTCTTTACTCTTATGTCATATAAATTTCAGCTCTATACATTTTTGTCATTTAAATTTCTACAATTTACTTGTAATTTATTTTCTGCACTTTATTATTGTTGTATCTTTACATTTCCCATTATTAAAGTTGCTATAAAATAAATATGCTAGGGTAAAACATTCCTCTACACACTATGCTAAGAAAATGATTTTTCTAAAATCTTTTCCCATTTTTTTTTTTCTAAAAAGAAAAAGATTCTTTTTAAAATAAATGATTTTCCCTTTATCTTCTTATGGTATGTTTGGTAATTGTTTTTTCCCCTTATTTTCAGTTTCTAGAAACAATTTTCTATTTTTGAGACTAAAAAACTTGTTTGGCAACTCAAAATGGATAGAAAACAAAAACTGTTCTCAAAACTCAATTTGTGAAGGAACTGAAAACATGCAAAAAATTGTTTTCAATTTCTAGTTTTCAAAAGTCAATGAAAACACACATTTGATTTAATGAATTTATCTCATTTAATGAGTTAGAGTTCAAATTCTAGTAACCAAACATATTTTTGATTTCAAATATACCATAAAATTGTTTTTTCTTTATATTCCCCAAAACAAAATTTTGAAAATAGAAAGCAAAAACTGTTACCAAACATAATCTTAGAAGTTTTCAAAACAAACAATTTTTTTCTTCTGAAGAGTTTTCAAAACAAATTTTTTTTTTAAAGGCCTTTCCTCTTCAATTTTTTTTTTTTTTAAAGGGAAACTCGGTATCCTTTTTTAAAAAAATAATAAAACTTTTGTTTAGGGAAATCCAAAACCTTTTTTTTTTTTTCAAAAAATAATAAAAAACTTTTTTCAAAAAAATAAAAAAATAAAAACTATTTTCTAAAACTATTATCAAAATAAAAAACTTGTTTTCTAAACCTGTTTTCAAAAACTGTTTTCAAAATTAAAAAATCTGTTTTCTAAAACTGTTTTAAAAAAAAAAAAAAATCTGTTTTCCTTTGAGCCTTTAAACCCCTTTAAGCAAACATTGTCCCTACCATTTCATGGCATTAATGAGCTTTCTTTGTCATCTCTTTTTGCAGGATTAAAAAAAAAAAAAAAATTGTGGATGACAACATGTGCTAATCTTCCAACTCTCTCTCTCTCTCTCTCTCTCTCTCTCTCTCTCTCTCCATTGTAATTTATTTTTGTATAATATTTGGTATTCACATGCTAGCTATATAGTAAATAAATACTTACATGCTATTAGATAATATACTTGTATGCTTTTCACATGTTACTTACGTATATACTTCACATGTCTTGATTGTATATATTCTATGGAATTAATATTCACATGTTAGTTATATGGTAAGTATTTACTCACATCTAATTATTTTGTTGTATTCAAGGCAGGGGCTTAGGATTTCTAATATCTAATTATCTATTTATACTTAACAATATATGTACATTTTTAGACCCCTTAAAACCCAATCAAATTAACTTAGTTATTTAGCCAAGTGATTAACTTAGGTAAATTATGCAGTTCTAGGATAACACAAATATATCATATCATGCAAAGTGTGAAAAATAAAGAATACACGATATGATAACCCAGGAAAACCAAACCGGTAAAAAATCTGGGGAGGATTTAACCTAACTACCCTCAAGGTAAAACAGAATTCACTATGAAAGAATTGAAGTTTGTACAATAGCGACTTAGATCACTAACATCTTATTGCTATCTCAATTTGAAAAGTTACTACCACGACCACGTGACAGCTCCGAGTTCACGGACTACTTCTTTCTTGAATTCACAGCAAGCACAAGCACTCCCGCTTGTATATCTTTAAGTTCTTGAATTTGCAACTGAATGATCACCAAACTCTTGACATCAATCTTGAGTTTGGAAACCCTAAATATATGTGAAGGCAAACACCTTTAAATTTCACAAAAGATTCACATACACAGCATAAAGGACTCTTCTAAAAGATGGCTAGGGTTTTCCCTTTTATACTTAGGGTAAAATATAAAACCCTATATGTCAAACTGAGCTTAGGTTGAGTTGGAAATTCTGCAGAAAAAACAATCTGCACAACTTTCAATTGGTCAAGTCTAATTCTCGATCGATCGAGCCAGACAAATTTGCACAGTAACTTCTGCAATAACTTGATTCCAACTTTACATAAAAACCACATACTTTAAGCGAGTCTAAACATGACTAAAACCGTTTTGATCATGATTTGCCAACCTTACAAAGTGAAGTTCTAATACATTAGTTTTTAATTCCTCAGAACCTAACAATATATATATATATATATATATATAGAGAGAGAGAGAGAGAGAGAGAGAGAGAGAGAGAGAGATACTAAACAATATATTTGGTTGAACTATTATTTTATTATTCATTGAAAAAACGTACGTTAGACATAAATGCATGGACATTAATAAATTTGTGAAACTTATCATAAGGAAAGTCACAAGCTATTATTTTGAAATCGATAAATGAAAAACGAAAACAAAAATAATAATAATAATTGAAAGTCACATTGACTGAGGAGTAAGGATATCAGTCTCTACTCACCAATGCCACATCATTCATGTATATAAATATGCATGCCAATGGGCAATGGCACATAATCATTCACATGTTACATTGGCTCACTGTAAATACCTAATCATAAGGGCAATTATTATTATTATTATTATTATTATTTTTCATATCCGTCTTAGGCATGCCAAATGGATGTGCTTTTGTTCATGTTGAAATAAAGACAAATTTATTTCAGAAAAAAAGGAAAAGAAAAAAAAAAGAGAGGATTATATTGATACGAACTTGATTTGCTTACATGGCACCCTAGTACATCCTATCTACTAGTACACTCAATGCTACTTTATTGCCTCCCTTGGGAATCCATTAAAAAGATAAGAAGGGTCGGGACACAATTTTGTGTACAATTTTATATTACAACTTGTCACGTGTTGAGTTATGAGTAGTAAAAGTACGTTGATATGGCCTCAATTCTAAGAAATTCACTAGAAAAATTGATTTGGTCACAGCCCCTCAACAGATTGTAATTGACACAATTGGAGTTTGTCTATTTATGCAACAACAACGGCAAAATAAATAAAAATAAATTGAAAAAAACAAACAAAATAGACAACGGGCATGAAACAACCCAGTAAAAGTAGTCAAAACTCAAGAGAATATTATTGCTTTTATACTATTAGTAGCACAGAAACAACACAGTAAAGTAGTCAAATCTCAAAAGATTCTTATTGCTTTTATACTATAATACTAGCACATCCTCTGATCCAAGATATTCTCATGCTACTATTAACTTTAGGAAGGTCTGGTTCTCACAAAAACAAAACCTTTAGGAAGATCATAGTTGAAAGTGATGCTAAAGGGGTAATTGATGCTCCCTATAGTCTCCTTTGGATCTAATGCCTTGAAGAATATAACAGTCCTAACTTCAGACGCTCTCAGATTAGCATCCCCTATTTCCCATATCCAGTACAGCTGGTCCCCTAGAGAAGCAAATTAATAGAGCCACTAATATGGTCTAATTGTAATAGATTTGGAGATGGTTTTGCTATTGGTGCTGCAACTGCTGAGTTTTCTGATGTTATTTTACTCCAGGAGCAAGCCCACCCTTGTCGATGTATTCCTTGTTTCTTTTCTTTAATAAATCTTTTTTTAGTTGTCTATAAAAAAAAAAATATATATGTTCAATAGGAAGTGTCTGGACTCTGGAGTTGGACAAGGAATGAGCTACCAAGTAAACGGTAACACTGTTAGCTCAATAGCAACAACTAACAAGCTTGTGTTAGATAATAGATTAGTGCTGCCCAAACATGAATTGACAAATTAACAAGGGAGAAACGACATTTTTTTTTTCTTTCTTGTGCTCAAAACTGGGAAAATAAATCCTGTACTATTATCTAAAAAAAAAAAAAAAACTTCTTTAATAAACTCACCTCTGTCGATCGGTTTCAAAAATTGGGTTTAACTCCAAGGACTATAACATTTTACCCTCTTTTGCTATAATATTTATGGGTTCAAAAATTTACCTATATTAGATGATTAATTTTAGTTACATTATTTATTCATGATATAATATTATATTTCAATATTCCTCAAAAAAAAAAAAAGAAAAAAGATTCAATATTGTTGCAATACGTGTAAATTAATTGGATTTCAAAGAGTGGAGCTATTTTCAATTAGCCCAAACCTAAACGCGCATCAAACCCAATAACATTCTAGGCTAGTCCGAAACGTGCGTGAAGTGCCAAAACATTATATGTGTGTTGAAAATAATGAGGTCAAATCTTATTTGATTTTAGAATTTTATTTTCTCTTTTAGAAGTGATATTAGTCCAATTTTATAAATAATAATAAAAAAAGACGAAGATGAATCATATTCAAGAATATATATGTTTTTAGAGAGTTTCAATTTATGACGTTCGCACTTGATAATAGTTATTTATTATCAGACTAAGATACCAATTAGTTTTTGGCGTAGGTGGAGATTGAATCTCAAATCTTTCATTCAATCATTAAAGATTTTATTGATTGAACTAATTGAAATCTACTATATCGAATCGAAGAATATAAACTTTATGTTTTCTAACTTTTATTCAAAAAAATAATGGTCCCTTTGTTTAATCCAAACTAATAATAAAAAATGGGCTCAATGTTACGGCCCTATTTACAGTCATTAATTGGGCATGGAATCCATCCAATTGGGTTGATTTGGGATAAAAAGACTTAACTGATTTTTTTTTCCAAGCTTTTTACTTTTAATTTCTTAAATCTCACCTTTTTTTTTCTTTCTATTTTTGATAAATTAATATTATTAAACCTCACCTTTTCAATTTGCACAAAAATAAATACTTAAAAATATGAACCAATTAATCCACGTTTATCATTTTATACTTATACAAAATAGTTAAATTTGATGACATGTTTGGAATCAAACCTTGTGCTCTCCCTAAAGGATGTCATTATGAATGAACATGACAATAAAATGATCAAAATCAATAGTTTTCGTTGGGTAGATTGCTTTCAACCCTATCATTTAGTTAGGTGGTCACAATTTAATCTACAAATTTTCATTTGCTACATATGGTTAAAGTTATGTCCAAACTAACCAATTTTATATTTTGTGGACAAACTTGCCCCATGATGTTATTTGCTATGATCCTAGTGTCCCATATGGATTAAGTGTAAGTTTAATTATGTGTTTATAAGCTCTTGTGCATCCTCCCATTGTAAGCCGATTTTCAATGGTGAGTTCTACTCATGGGTTCCTATATTGTAATCGAACGTAGCTCATTGGGTATGAAATCAAATGAGTTGCAACTTTGTGGTAGATCTTGGAGGAGGCGACCTAGAGGTTAGATTAAAATATCTGATAGGTGAGTGGAGCCACCAAAAAGAGAAAAAGCCACTATTGAGTTAGCGTTGATAAAGTGAGTTGTTGTACTCGTCGGCTGCAGAGCGTGGTAGTAAGTTATGATCCTAGTTTCCCACATAGATTAAGTGTAAGTTTAATCATGTGTTTATAAGCTCTTGAGTATTCTTCCCTTGCACGTCGGTTTTCAAGAGTAAGTTCTACTCATGGTTCCTAACATTATCACGACTCTTCTTCCTTTATGGTGTATTTATTTTTATAAATTGTGAGCACCCCAAAGCGTGGCTATTAAATGTCACAATGCTCCCCAAACGAAGGGCACCCTTAGAAATTCTTTTGTGTGGAGCCTTCAAAACAAAGAAAAGTTAAACAAGAAACAAAAGTTTTAGAAAAGAAACCTAAGTCCCTATTTGGTTCTCTTTAGGGGTGTATTCATTTTCTCTTTTCATTTTCTGAACTCATTTGCTCTACCCAACCCATTTTATGTTTGGCATAAATTTTCTGAAATACTTTTTGTTTGTTCTTCAACTCTTTCCAATTTATATCTTTCAATTAAAAAATTCAACACCAACACCAACACCAACACCAACACCAACAGTCAAACCAAAACCAAAACCAAACCCAGCATCCACCTCCATCATCACCATAGTCTCACCTCCATCACCACCAAAACTAATCAAAATACACCCCCTTCACCATCACTACCAAAGTTGAACCCACAACCACCCACCACCATTCCCCCACTAGTACACCCAACCACAACCAAATCCATAGTCACATACATCAACGCAGCTACAACCATACCCACACTAACTACCATTTCCTCTACTGGCACACCCCACCATAACCAAGTCCATAGCCACATACATCACCACAGCTACAACCATACCCACACTAACCACCATTTCCTCTACCGGCACACCCAACCACAACCAAATCCATTGCCACAACAACATCCATCACCATAGCCATAGCCAAACCCAAATCAAAACCCACACTACCATCACCACACCCACACCCACAACCACCCACAACCACCATGGTCACCACCAAACCCAATCGGCTTAGTGCCAAAAAAAAAAAAAAAAAAAAAAAAAAAAAAAAAAACCCCAAACCATTGTTGAACCCATTTGTATAGAGAAGATTGTGGTTTGAGATAGAACTTTTTTGTACTTTGATTTCCGTTTTGTTTCATTAAGAGAGAGATAGAAAGTGATTTTTTTAGCTTCTACCCATGGAAGATTAGTAAGTGCCACACTCTAGAGCTCCCATTGAGAATAGGAATGGTTTGTCACAAAAATTCAATGAAAATATTTATTATTATTATTTTTCTTTGACAAAAAATTATTTTTTATTTATTAATTTATATTTGGGGCCTAATTAACATCCTCACAAGTAAAGAGATATCTCTATTGGTTAAAACTTGGGTTTAAAAAAAAAAAAATTATTTGGGGGTCTTTTTTTTTTTTTTTTCACTTTGGTGCCTTGATTTTCTTTGACAAAAAATTATTTTTTATTTTTTGGCTATTTATTTAGGGCCTATTTAATATTTTCATAGGTAAATAAATATCTCTATTGGTTAAAATTTGGGGGCCTTAAGTAGCTGCCTCACTTGCCTTATACATTGACCTAGCCTTGAACATAACATGACTTGGAGATTGCATAAGGATGAGTCATGCGATTGCTGAACAATTTAAAAAAAAAAAAAATATATATATATATATATATATATATATATATATATTTGCAATCTTGTGCACTACTTTGCAACCTAAACATTGAATTGAAGGTCTAGATTTCTTTGAACAATTGAAAATAATTACATTTGATATAAATTACAAAAATTTGATTCCTAATTACATTCTAAAGAAAGTACAAAACTTTGAATCCTAGTTACATTCTATCAAAAGGATAATTGTATAGAACAAAGCGTACTAATCTAAAACCCTAGATCTAGGTTCGGGAACTAACTTACAAGGTAGTAATGTGTTAAGCACTCATGTTGCCTGGTAAAAAACGGTCTTCTATACTAGTAGTGGCCAATTAAATATATGAAAAACATTCACATCATAAATAACAAACACGCATTTAAAATTGAATTGGAAACTGGATTGAAATTGAAGATGTAATTGAACATGTGTAGGCATTTTATAGTTTTATGTCACGCATTGTCATTGGTTTAAATTATTAAATCTCAAATTAAATTTGATACTAAAATAAATTTATAAATCTGAATTCAAATAGGTTTTAAAAACAATATTTAGTTTTTTAAAAATAACTTTGATTTTTAAAAAGGTTTTAAGTATGCAACGAGATACTAATTTTGAAAACAAGTTTGATTTTGAACTATGTTTCATCCTTGAAGATGAGTTTAAGATTTTTAGTTCTAAAAGAGACACTTGAATTCAAAACAGAAAATTGTTTTAGAAACCATCTAGTGCAGAAAATTATTTTCAACACGGTGTAAAACTTAATGCAAAAAATAGTGCAGAAAATTAAGAGCATGATTGGTAGGAGGATTTTTGTTTTTGTTTTCAAAACAATATAAAAAATTAAAAAAAAAAAAATTGAACTTGAAACTAGTTTTTAGATAATAATTTTTATATTATACGTGTTAGGCTTCCACTTTTAAGAACAATTCTCAAAATACTAAAAACAAAAAATAATTTTTTAGGAGACCATTTCTATTTTTGATATATTTTTTCTAAAATATTTACAAAAAGTAACATATAGAATCTATAGATTACTTTTTTTTGGTGGATAATGATAAGGGAATAGAGTTCATCATGTACTTTTTTTTTTAATGATAAGTTTCAAATATAAAGTGTGGGAATTCTTTTTGTGATAAAAATAAGTTTCTTAATTTAAAAGATAAAAGAGTTTGGACAAATATAAAGAGTCCACTATTTTCAATTTATTTACAACTATGTCATTAAAAAACATTTTTGTATCCTAAAAACACCCCTTAATCGTTTTCAAAATCCTATTCTAAACCAAGAAAATAGGATATAATTTTTTGAAAACTGTATTTAAAAAATATTAGTCAAACAATAAATTTAAGTGCGGGATCCATCGTTTTATGGAAAACACTAATCATCATCATCGTTATCGTCGCTAAGAAGTTTGTCATCCAAAGGTAAGCAAACTTTCTCGTGATAGCTTTTTTGAATTATTTCAAGATCTTTAATCTAATAGGGGACATCTTCTTCTTCTTCTCTTTCTTAATCTGTCTTCTTCATCTACTTTTTCTCTGGTGGGTTTGTAGAAGTAGAAATTTTGCAACCAATTACAAGATGCCACGTGCTACTTAGTGGGTTCTAGTGTCTTTATTTAGAGGCCAATGATAGTATTCCAAGTGTCAAAAAATAAAAAATTACAAAGAATACCTAGGAACTACTCAAATGTTAGCACGTATTAATTTAAATGACATAAGCAGTCAAATCAAATATTGCCATGTGTTATTTTAAATTAAAATACTTTGGCCAATCATATAATGCCATGTGTCCTTTGGAGAACAAGACATAAAGTCCTTCCATTCAAATCATGACATGTGTCACTAATATGGATCAATCATGTGCCTTCAAATCTATTCAAGATTCTTATAAATAGAGACCATTCTCAGTCTTGTAGAGGAGGATTCAAAAATCTTGAAGCTCTGTCGGAATCAAGCTCCAAAGTCTTCAAGAACATCAAGAACTTCAAACTTCAAATACAAAGAACATTCAAAGCAAAAGCATTCAAGTCAATCTTCTATATCTTAAAGCTCATTAGAATCAAGCTCAAAAGCCTCCATAAATACCAAGAGACTAGAAATTAGTGAAGCTCTATGGATCCAATCCTCCAAAGCCCCAAAGAACTTTCACTAGAAATCTTTGAAGAAGAAGAACCTTCATCCAAATCATCCTTCCAAGTCTCAAAGTTCTACTAGAATCAAGCTTCAAAGCCTCCAGAAACTTCAAAGACTTTGATCCATTAAAGCTTCATCGGATTCACGCTTAAAAGCCCCAAAAAACTTTCGCCACAAATCTTTGAAGATCAAGAAAATTCAAAAAACCCATGAAGAACACTAAGAACGCGGAGAACAAGAAATCTTTATCAAGCATACAGCCAGGGATTCGTTGTAATTTTATTCCAAAGAACTTTCAATCCACTTTCCAATCCAAGTGAAAGACATCTTGTGTTCGAGTCATGACTACATCGATGCAATACTTGAATTGAAGACTTTTCTAAGGAGATTGAATTAGAGGATTATTCTATTGTATTAGCATCTAAATATAGAGAATTGTACGTACAAATTCATCAATACAAATTTACACTTGTGAAACATATTCAATTGTTTGATTTTCAAACTTCAGAGTTTGTGTTTACAAATTTGGCACGCCTGGTGGGACATCTCTACCTCTCATCTCTTTCTCCTTTGAAAAAGAAAACTTCTTCATCTTGCTATCAGCTTCAATGGCCTCTAGCAAGAATACTCAAGCTTCATCAACTACGAGTTAAAACAGACTCGATGCTTCTTTCATCAACAACTATTTTGGTTCAATTGCTCGTAGCAGGCCTAAAGCTCTTAATCAACTTCAATTTCAATCGATTGATGAAACCGAGTTGCAAACAATCATCTCCTTCGATTTTCTTCCAAGGGAGAAAATTTTTAACAAAGAGATATCCACCTTGGAGCACCTCAAGTCTAGGGGCAAATCCCCTTCTTCATTCTCAAGAAGTTGTTCACATGATTCCTCATATGTCATAGGAAGGCCAAGAATTGAACTTCCCTTGGTTCACATGGATTTACTTTCTCCTTATTCATCATCTGAAGTCGTGTTAATCATGATGACTAACACCTCTACTATAAAGGAAAAGATGGTTGAAATGAAGCAAAATATCACCCTTCTCATGAAAGCACTCAAAGATATGGACCTTTAAATTGCAACCCTAATGAACAAGTAGATGTAAAAAACTCTGGCGAATCCAGCTATGGTTCTAAGTCCTCACATAACTTCATCCCCACAAAGGAAGACAAAGGTAGAGGAATTGAAGACACCCCTCAGCAGGAACAATCTACTTCAGTTGTTTCGTTATCTATTCAACATCTCTATGATATGATAACACACACCATTCAAGCACAATATGGAGGTTCTTCTACAAGTTCTCTTATGTACTTAAAACCCTACACAAAGCGCGTTGACAATGTGAGAATGCCCAATGGGTGTCAACCTCCTAAATTCCTACAGTTCGATGGCAAAGGCAATCTCAAGCAACACATTGTGAAAATCCTAGAACTTAAGGAGACCTCCTCATAAAGCAATTTGTTCGGTCTTTCAAAGAAAGTGCCCTTGTTTGGTACACAAACTCGGAGCCTGAGTCAATAGACAGTTGGGAGCAACTCGAAAGAGAGTTTCTTAATCGATTTTATAGCACACGCCACACAGTGAGTATGTTGGAGTTTACTAGTACCAAGCAGTGGACAGATGAGCTTGTTGTTGATTATATTAACCAATGGCGCTCTTTAAGTTTGGATTGCATAGATAGGATTTCTGAAATATCTACTATGGCGATGTGCATTCAAGGTATATATTGGGGACTTCTCTACATATTTCAAGGGATGAATCCTCGAACGTTTGAAGAACTAGCGAGTCATGCACATG
Source organism: Lithocarpus polystachyus (assembly GCA_033629205.1). Classification (NCBI taxonomy): domain Eukaryota; kingdom Viridiplantae; phylum Streptophyta; class Magnoliopsida; order Fagales; family Fagaceae; genus Lithocarpus; species Lithocarpus polystachyus. The sequence continues at coordinate 29,856,018 of CM066171.1, forward strand.
ATATGGAGTTAAGTATCTCTAATCATGGCATTATGAATTCTCTTGCACTTGAGGAGAGGAAAGACATAAAATAAGTGAAGAAGAATGACATCTCTAAAGATTCAGTGGCTGTTAACACTACCTTAGCCAAGATTTCAAGAGGAGGTGCGCAAGTAAAGGATAATAGACTTGGCGGATGGCAAAAGAAAGACGTGCATCATTCAACTCTTAAGAAAAGAGAGTAGAAAGTTTATCCACTTCCAGATGAAGGTGTGCCAAACATGTTAGATCAATTATTCCAAATAAAGCTAATCAAATTACCAAAATGCAAGTGACCAGAAGAGATGGAGAGAGTTGATAGCCCTAACTATTGCATATATCACTACATCATGATTAGCCACCCAGTCCAAAAGAGCTTTTTGTGCTTAAAGAAATCATCATGAGGCTTACCAAAGAAAAGAAGATTGATCTAGACTATGATGAAGTAGTTGAAGCAAACCATACAACTGTTGCTTGTGGGTCACCAAACGATGTACTGCCAACTCTAAAGCAAGGAGCACTTCCCTCAAATTTATTTGCTCAGAAATCATGAGGACTAGAAAACAAGCCTCATATGTCATCAAAGAAGGAATACAAAAAGCTTGGAACCACAAAGTTCATGGTGCAATATGATCATTCATTGCCTTAAAAGTTCAAGAATCATGTCACTCTACTAAACTTATTCCCACTAAGGCTCCCTCAAAACGATTCAACGGAAACCGTTCATATGGTCTCTTGTTATGAAATCCATGATGAGGAAGACAATTCAAAGCCAAGTCCCAAGCATATCACTCCACTCAATTACATGCCTAAAAAGCCAGTGCAAAGGTCGGCCAGAAGACATGACACAACGAAAGCTACAAATGGCTTGGATCAAGAAGGTGCAAAATTCCCACCACGAATTTCGGTGTTTAATCGCATTAAGGCTTTGAGCTTCTCACCATCACAAATTTCAGCATTCAAAAGGATAAGTGCTCGCCCAACACAAAAACAAAATGCTCTTGCACGTAGGTCAGCCATGGATCAGTTAGGGACGACGAAAGCATCTATCATTGGTTGTTCTGAAGTTTGCACTACATCGCTTCTCTTCTAAGTTGCATCACCTTGAATCCTAGTTGTATCGCCTTGCATCTCTGAAGTTTGGACTGTTTCACCTCTCGTCTAAGTTGTGTTGCCTTTTGCATTTCCGAAGTCTAAATTGTGTCGCCTTGGAATTTTGAAGTTTACGCTACATCTCCCCTCTTCTAAATTGCATCAACTGGCATTTTTAAACTTCAAAGTCATGTTGGCATCTCCTTGCATCTTCGAAGTTTGGCAGCTTCTCTTCGCATCTTCAAAATCTTGGCGCCACTCCCTTGCATCTTTAAGTCCATGGCGACAAAGTAAAGGTCTTGACTAAAACTTCACTGAGCTCGGAAGACATAATATGGCGTCATGTGCATGAAATCATAGCTCTTTAAAATAAATAAAAAAATAAAAAGTAAAGAAAGAAAACCCATAATGAGAAAGTCACAAGAAGAAAAAAAATGCATGCTTGGGCAGGGATAGATCACCACCACTCCTGCTACCCAAGGGGGCATGCAAGAAAAAGATGAAGAAATAAGATACATGCTTGGGCAGAGATAGATCACTACCAGTCCTGCTACCTATGAAGTACGGGTACGTTTTCGGATTCGAGTTCGGGTGTGGGACTTGGCAATTTTTGAAAAAATAAAGTACGGGTGCAGCGATTATAAAATTATTAAAAATATTTTTATTTATATTTTCTATATATTTTTACTATTAAAATATTCTTAAAAAACACATTACTATGCCTTAATTCACAAAACAAAGAAAGAAGAAGGCAAGAAACAAAAAAAAAAAAAAAAAAAAAAACACAAAAGAAATAGCAAATATTCAGAAAATAATTGAGGAAGGACGGATTTAAAATGTTTGGGTCTTATTCAAAGCTGATTTCGGCTGTTTCGACGTGATTCAAGGCTGATTTCGGCCGTTTCGGTCGCCGGCCGATACGACCTGGTTCGATCGATACGGTCCTATTTTGGCTGATATTGTCCCGTTTTGGCGTGAATTGGCACGAATCTAAGCCAAGTCGGTGTGAATCAAGTCGAGTCGGCGCGAATTGGTGAAAAAAAAAAAAAAAAGCTTAGACGTTGCTTAAACAACAATTTTTAGTGTTTAAACAACAATTTTTAGTGTTTAAATAACAATAACACTTTTGATACGTATTTCTATAACACTCAAACACATAATTTTACAATACTAAAAATTGAACAACAATACTAAAAATCTCAAACCATACTACCTTTGCTTTCAAGTTCTCTATTTTTATTGGTGTAGTTTGCGGCTAAAACCTAAGAGCATCCATAGTAAATGTGCTAAATGTGTCAAATGCCAAATATTTGGCACATTTAGCACACCAAACACCGAAAAACCCCATTTATTAGATGTGCTAAATGTGTCAAATTTTTGCAACATTGAATAGTAACCTATATTTTTGGTACGGTACAGACACGAATTGCATACTGTTTATTATTTTTTTATTCTCTTTTCTCTCTTCTCTCTCTCTCTCCACTTTATTCATTTCTCCTCTCTCATTCTTCCTCTGCCTCTCCATTCTTTTCTTCTTTCACTCTTTTTTCTTCTCAATCTTGTTGTTTCTTCTTACTCTTTTCTTCTTTCACTTTGATCTCTGTCGTTGTGGTTTTTTTTTTTTTTTTTTTTTTTTTTTTTTTTTTTTTTTTTTTGCAATGATTTGATACCCAGTTTGGCAATGGGTGGATTGAGATGGTGATTGGTGGATCACTGGTGGTGGATTGTGATGGCCAGATTCAGTGGTGGGTGGGTTGGCTGGTGATGGGCGAATTGGTGGTGGTGGGTTCTGTTGTGCGAAATCGGTGGTGGGAGGACCGGCCTATGAATGGGTTCCAAAGGATGGGTCGGCGGTGGGTGGGTTGGCAGCGGCAATGGGTGGGTGTGGGAGGACCGGCCTTTGAATGGGTTCCGAAGGATGGGTCGGCGTTGTAGTTGTGGCCGCAACAATTTTTTTTTCTGGTGGTTTACAGTGATTTTTTATTATTATTATTATTATTATTATTATTATTTATAAGATGGTGTTGGTGGATGTGAGTTTGTGCCGGTGGTGGCTGTCAGCGTTGTTGCAGTGGAGGTGGTTGTGCCGTTGTTGTTGTTGTTGTTGATGATGATGATCATGAGGATGGAGAAGTAATTTAATATATTATTTTTAATGTGTTGTAAATATTATTTTAATATATAGAATTAAATGATAAAACATCTGATAAATGAAATATTGTAAAATAATGTGGTAAAATAATAAAGTAGATTTTTAATGTGGCAAAATAACATTTTTTTTGCAACATCTGATGCTTTAAGGCAAAACAAGGTAACCGCCTCTTCTTTGGAGTGTGGCCCGCACAAATATTTTTAAGGCCCAGCACGCAATATGAAGCGGTGCCCGCACGTGTGGACCTCAATTGATTTTGGCCAGTAAGCTTCGTGGACAAAACATCACGTGGAGCCATGCTTATTTGTAAACATCACGCGAAGGGTTATTGTGGGATCTAAAGAAAAAAAAAATCTGGAAAGTATATGCAAATTCCAAGACTCAAACATCAAAATTCAAGTTTTGAGACTCGCTCACTAACCACACTCAAACATTGCGATCAGTCTTGAGGGGGCATTTGTAGAAGTAGAAATTTTGCAACCAATTACAAGATGTTACGTGCTACTTAATGGGTTCTATTATCATTATTTAGAGGCCAATTTTAATATTCTAACTATCAAAAAATAAAAATTATAAAAAGTACTTAGAAATCAATCAAATGTTAGTACATATTAATTTAAATGACATAAGCAACCAAATCAAATATTGCCATGTGTTATTTTAAATTAAAATACTTTGGCTAATCATAGAATGCTATGTGTCCTTTAGAGAACAAGACATAAAGTCCCTTCATTCAAATCATGACACGTGCCACTAATATGGATCAATCATGTGCATTCAAATCTATTCAAGACTCTTATAAATAGAGACCATTCTCAGTCTTGTAGAGAAGGATTAAGAAATCTTGAAACTTTGTCGGAATTAAGCTCCAAAGCCTCCAAGAACATCAGGAACTTCAAACTTCGAATACAAAGAACATTCAAAGCAAAGCATTCAATTCATCCTTCTTGATCTCAAAGCTCATTGGAATCAAGCTCAAAAGCCTCTATAAACACCAAGAAACTACAAATTAGTGATGCTCTATGGATCCAAGCCTCCAAAACCCCGAAGAACTTTCAATGCAAATTTTTGAAGATGAAGAACATTCATCCAAATCATTCTTCTAAGTCTCAAAGTTTTACTGAAATCAAGTTTCAAAGCCTCTAGAAACTTCAAAGACTTTGATCCATAGAAGCTTTATCGGATTCAGGCTCTAAAGTCCCAAAGAACTTTCACCACAAATCTTTGAAGATCAAGAAAATTCGAAGAACCCACGAAGAACACGAAGAACGTGGAGAACAATAAATCTCTAACAAGCATATAGTCAGGGATTCATTGCAATTTTATTCCAAAAATCTTTCAATCCACTTTCCAATCCAAGTGGAAGACATCTTGTGTTCGAGTCAAGACTACATCAACGCAATACTTGAATTAAAGACTTTTCTAAGAAGATCGAATCAGATGATTATCTTATTGTATTAAAATCTAAATATAGAGAATTGTATCTACAAATTCATCAATACAAATTTACACTTGTGAAACATATTCATTGGTTTGATTTTCAAACTTGTGTTTACAGGGTCCTCGTGCTTTCCTTAACTAGTAGTACTAGCTGTAGCAGCCGCAATAACCATTCACGCTCTATCTGCAATTGCAATCATTTATCCCTTAATCCTTAGTCCTTAACTAAGAAATAAATCCATCTTTAAAATAAAATAAAGACAAAAGACAAAAGATTCATTCTATGATACATACCTGGTCGGTCCTCCTAGGTAGGAGTTTTTTATTTTATTTTATTTTTTATGATGATGAATATGATTTCACATGTTGTTCCTTTTATCCCTATTCCTATTTCTATTTATTTTACATTTTTACCCTTTGCGGCTTCGGTTCAAACCCAACCCTTTTGTTGTGTATGGCTTTAATTGCAAGCCACAAGCCCAAGTTGGCTTCGGTTGAAAGCCCACTAGCTGACCTATAATGTTTCTAACCCGGAATACAAATAGTAATTAAAAAGTCCACTTAATAATGACTTACTATTTCCTCAAAAAAGAAAATAACGAGTTAACTATATTCTTCTCAAAATAAATAATAATAATGACTTAGTATACTATAATTTTTTTTTTTGCTAAAAGTATACCATAATTAAATCATTATTTCTTGTGTGAATTTTGGTGAAATTCATTTTTTTGGTGGTATTTCTCATCATACTACTATCTTTTTTATTTTATTTTATTTTTTGGATAGAATATTACTAACTATTTCGATCATTGGCAACCATTTAAAATTTATTGGACACACATAAATCTCGAATTATGATAAAATATAAACTTTTAGTAGAAATGAGAAATTAGATTTTGATTTGGCATAAATATTGATGTGTATATTTGGTTATAATAAACAAAATTTTTTTTTTCTAGAATAGATGATTGTTAAGGAGGCTTACATGCAAATAACTCATTGCAAAAATGCACTAAGTTTAGACTTTTATGACAATCTTATTGCACTGCAAAAGCTTGACATGATGCTCAAAGTAAGTCAAGTTTTATTAATTTGCTTAAAGTGAAATTCTGTCATATATGTGGCGTGTTGTATGAGTGGTATTTCATTTAATCTTTCACGTCACCCCCATCTTCTTATCAATGACCAGTTTAAGCCATAAGTGTAGAAAATTAAGAGATTTGGTTCTACCCCTTTTCCAACTTCTTGAACTCTTCCACTTTAAATTTTATTAATTTAAAAAAAAAATGAAAGTTTTTCTCCATTCAATGTTAATTTTTCATATTATAACACCTGTTATTTTATATATTCTAGTTTCACAAAATATTGAAGAGAGAGAGAGAGAGAGAGAGAGAGAGAGAGAGAGAGAGAGAGAGAGAGAGAGAGAGAGAGAGAATTTGGCTTTGGTTTTAGGTGTATATGATCTAAATCTGTCAACAAGACTATCAAAGCTTCATACAATGCTTCAACGACACTTGGGGTTTCTAAAAGATATGTTTAGGGAAGACATAGAGCCTTTATATGTGTTATTTGTTTTTATTTTTTATTTGTTGGGAAGTGCTTACTTTTTGTAAGTGATTGAGGTACTCAGATGTATGTAAAATTAAACTTAAGATATGAAATAGTAAAATTTTATTTTTTTTCAGTTCAATTGTTGTTATATTTTTAGTCTCTTGACATGTATATTTAGTTTTTAAAATTAAAAACTATAAACCTTAAATCTTAGGGTATATTTGGTAGACTGTAATAGGTACTGTAATGTAATAATTATTCCTATGGTTTAGCTATTCAATAGTTTGGTTATGTTTTTATTATAGAGAATAGTTATTTCTTATGAATGGCTATTCTTTAAAATGAGGAATAAATATTCATTTTTAAAAGGGTTGTAATAACTATTCTTTAGCAAGTGTATTAATTTCTAAAATTAATATGTTTCTAAATAAACAAATTTTGCATATACACATAACAATTATGAAAATAAAAAGTCACAAAAAAATAACTAATATTTCTTTCAAATTTAAAAATATTATTTTTTAGGAAATATAATTATATGAGTAAGATGGTTTCTAATATATATCTTAAGTTTTATTATAATACTATAAGTTAGACAATTTGATTTAAACATTCAATTATCTTCAGGGTTTTATTTTTATATTGTCACCAAACAAATGAATAGTAATAAGTATTATACAACATCTTGTACTCCTTATAGTACCTATTCCTATGTAATTACCAATACAGTTCACCAAACGTGCCTTTAGATGTTCAACCTTCAAAAGTTCATGTGTTTTCTTTATATATATAAAAAAAGAAATAATAAGAATTTTTATATTGAAAATGTCAAATGTAAGAACCAAATATACACACTTGATAAAAAAAAATATCAATAGGCATGTAGTGGCATTTTAGGGTCTAATTAGTTATGATTACTTATATATATATATATATATATATATATTGTATATATTACAATTTTTTCTTCATTATTTTAGTGACATATAATACATAATCAAAATTAATTTTTCAAACATTATAACCAATATGAGTATTATAAAATTACTAATAACGAACACGCGCATCGCACGAGACATCCACTAGTTACAACAAATAATTGCGAATAATATGAAATGTCTTGCCATTTCCTTCATAAGTTTCAACTTTTCTTCTTATGGAATCACAAATCTAACATAGTCAATTATAAAATTGAATTGAAGAATATAATAGATCATTGGATATTTGTCCAGATAATATTTGTTATTGGCATTCAATAAACAGATGCACAAGCATTATTTCTTCTAACCTCACAAAGGATGTATATATATATATATTTTCTTTTTTTTCCTTCTCTTCTATGTTGATTCTGCTTCTCATCAATAACCTAGTTGGGATAGTTTATCATAGGTGGTTAGTTGTTCGGTTGTTTAGTATCTCTTAAAGTTTTTGTCAAATGTCAATACTATTACTGTACAACTATTCCCAAGTCAAACCGTTGAATGTTCAAAGACCATTGCATGGCCAATCTTTTTTTTTTTTTTAAAGGGAAAAGCTTGCAAATTTCATTAGACGTGGGTAGTACGTACCCATAGAAATTACATCAGAAAAAATCTATGATAAAATAATAGGGGGAGTGTCCTCCACCCATATCGTACAATCTGTAATATCCTTGGCATGCTTAGTTGTTAAGTGAGCTACTATGTTGCTGTCCCGTCGAGTGAAGCTTGTTGCCCATGAAGTGAAAGTTTTTAGCCACGTTTTCGATCCCGCTATGATCTGTTGGATGGAGATTTGAGCAGGTGTCTCATGCGCAAGGGCATGAATAATGGTTTGCGAGTCTCCCTTGACTATGACCTGCCTTAGACCCATCTCCCAATTGCATGGTTTGTCAAATATTAGCATTGATACACCATGTCAAATAATAGATCATTGGATATTTGTCCAGATAATATTTGTTATTGGCATTCAATAAATAGATGCACAAGCATTATTTCTTCTAACCTCACAAAGGATGTATATATATATATATATATATATATATATTTTTTTTTTTTTTTCCTTCTCTTCTGTGTTGATTCTGCTTCTCATCAATAACCTATTTGGGATAGTTTATCATAGGTGGTTAGTTGTTTGGTTGTTTAGTATCTCTTAAAGTTTTTGTCAAATGTCAATACTATTACTGTACAACTATTCCCAAGTCAAACCGTTGAATGTTCAAAGACCATTGCATAGCCAATCTTTTTTTTTTTTTTAAAGGGAAAAGCTTGCAAATTTCATTAGACGTGGGTAGTACGTACCCATAAAAATTACATCAAAAAAAATCTGTGATACAATAATAAGGGGAGTGTCCTCCACCCATATCGTACAATCTGTAATATCCTTGGCATGCTTAGTTGTTAAGTGAGCTACTATGTTGCTGTCTCGTCGAGTGAAGCTTGTTGCCCATGAAGTGAAAGTTTTTAGCCACGTTTTCGATCCCTCTATGATCTGTTGGATGGAGATTTGAGCAATTGTCTCATGCGCAAGGGCATGAATAATGGTTTGCGAGTCTCCCTTGACTATGACCTGCCTTAGACCCATCTCCCAATTGCATGGTCTGTTAAATATTAGCATTGATACACCATGTAAAATATGCTAGTATAGACGCGGAAGCGAAAGCATAAAGTATAGAACACAATAACATACGAGGGTTACGTGGTTCAGCCTAACAATCTACATCCACAGAGGAAACTAAACCCTAGACTAATAGACTTCTAGTACAAGTAGGAGACTTGGTTTGCACACAAAGTAGAATTAGGCTTGGGCCTATGCTAATGGGCTAATATATCTCTAACACCCCCTCTTAAACTCAAGATGGAAGCTTGATGAAATCTTGAGATTTGATAAGGTTGAGAAAATCCCTTGAATGAAGTTTGGCTTTGTGACGGTAGTTTGAGAAAGGCAATGGTCTTGTAGTGTTGATGCGACTTTTAATGGTGGCATGACTATACCGAAGAGTTTTGATGGCAGCAGTAGGAAGCCAAAAAAGATGAATGCAGAGAAAAAAAAAACATCGAGGAATACAAAGATTGCTCTTAAATATACCGCAAGGACAAAAAACCATGGCCACAATAAGGTGGCTTTGATATCATGTCAAATATTAGCATTGATACAGTATGTTAAATATGCTAGTAGAATTAGTCTTGGGTTTATGCTAATGGGCTAATATATCTCTAACATGGTCAGTCCTTAATTCCTATTCTGAGGACAAAGTTACAAGCAGAAGGCTTTAAAAAAAGATGCTTTTATTTTTTATTTTTTAAATTGAAAGAGGCAAATTTTCTAGCAATGAGCATAAAAAATAAGGTTTGAGATTGATTTTTTTTTTTTTTTAATTTGTTGGTTTTAATTTTGCTTTTGGTTGTTGAGAGAGGGAATGAAAAAAAAAAAATTAGTTTATGAGTGTAGGAGATTATAAGTTCTCCAATCTAAAACTCTCAATCAAAAGAAATGAACAGTCAATACAACCAATGAAGAGACAAAATTTGTTTTTTCTTGCTTTTAATATATTGGAAAATTTATTTTTATATGTTGGTTAATATTTTGGGGCTTTAGTTTGTCTAACTTGCCAAATGCAACTGATGCCCTGATTACATCAATATCATATCTCTTAAAAAAAGAAAAAAGAAAAAAAAGAAGAAGTCAATCAGAGCTCAAGTTCATACTGAAGCCCAATCAATAAATCGGAATTGAACCCTTCAATACCAAATCGGAAATCCAAGAATTTAAACAAAAATATGGTGTTCACTTGTATATCCCTATTACACCCTCTAGTATGGTTGGCACAAATTTCAATTGCTACATATTTCCATTATCTTTTCTTTCTTCTCTTCTTTGATGGACAGATGATATAGTCTGATTATATTCCACAACAATGTCTAGGATTTTTTCAAACAAATTATACTATGAAATTATCATAGTTCGTTGACAATCCATACTAGTAAGTACTTATTTTGGAATCAATGACCTTAGGTTAATCGGCACCTCTTAGCTTCCTCCATGAGAATGCACAAGATTCAACTTCCTCCCCGAGTTTAATGTAGAAAAAAAATGTATTTATTTTTCAACTAAGGTGTATGTTGAAGTCTATGACAGGAAAATTATTCCCACCTCAGTTAAATGAAATATTATTAAATGAGAGGTGCTACGTCCACAACATTTTTACAACAAATCATAGGTGGTTAGTTGTTATTGGTTCAACAATAACAATTAGTAACAACCTGCTATTTAAGATTTGTTGTAAAAATGTTGTGAAAATGTTGTGGACATATCATTTCTCTTATTAAATTCTTCAAGAGTAAACATGATATAGTACTATAAACCAATAAAATTTATTACAAAATCTCGTAGTTTAACTAGTTGGCACATCCTGATTGGTGTGTCTATGACATTCAGGGTTCAAGTCCTGCATCCCATGTTATAACTATTAAACAAAAAGAAAAAAAAAAGAAAAAAGAAAAAAAAAAAAGAAAGTAAGTAAGTCATCTGATGCAAAAATTAAATTTTCACATGACTTTTTGAATTTATATTATTATTTTTAGTTGGCTTTATGTAGTGAAATAGGATTAGGATGCTAAGGAAGAAGAGAAAAAAGACAAGACAAATTTTTAATTTAGAACCATATTCCCTTTTTAGAAGACTAGTGTGGGCTGCACGTACAAGACACGTGCTACACTTTTAGTGAGAAAATTAACATAGATTTTTTTTTTTTTGAGGAAGAAGTATGAAATCATGTACTTAAATTTAAAATAGTTATTAGAATATCTATTTAGTATTTACTATGACAACTTCTTAGAACCTATTTACTAAATATAATATCTACTCACCAAAAAATGCTATAAGGAACGATAATGAATTTATCATGTTTCCACAATATTTAAATTTTCGCAATAAATAATGATATATACTACAATTTTTTTGAAGATCTTCATCAAATTAATTACTTGCAACCATCTACAATGAAGATTTTATTATACATACTCCATTTTTTATCATCTTATTTTATAAGTCTAACTACGATGTTTAACTTACTTATTTTTAATGAACACCCTTTTAAGTAGAAAAAGAAATTAAAAAAGAACAAAATAACAAAAGAAATTTGTCATCAAAGTTTCTATTAGATAAAATTATAAATTAAGAAGATTTAAACCTAGTAAATTAGTGTTCTCTAGGTAACAAATTGAATACCATATATCATTATTCTAACTTTCCAAGTATGACTACTAGTCTACCACATTCAAAATACAAGAAGGAATTTTTTGGGACATTAAAATTTAGTAGGAGTATTTTAGACATTGCATAATGGAATATTTTAGAAATTATAAGATTTCATTAGGGTTTAACTAAGAAAGTAACAGTAGAAGTATATGCTCATTTACAAAATATAAAGGAAGAAATTATTCAACTTTAATTTAGGGGGGAATGAAACTACCCAAAATATAAAAGAGAAAAATGCTACTTCGTCAATTTGTGTGTGTGTGTGTGTGGTTTTTTTTTTTTTTTAAACTTGAAACAATATGTTAAAAAAATAAACCTAAAAAAATTACACATAAAACAATGAATTTTGGTTCAACAAATTGACTAAACCAAGAACAAAGTCTAGTTATGGTGGATTCTGGTATGATATTTTATTATATTATTTTAGAGTAATGCTACATTTACAATATTTTCATAATAAATTATATGTGGTAAATTGTTACTGGTTTTAAATTGGCCTAACCACTTTTGACCGTGCATTAAAAGAAAAAAACAAAAAACAAATAAAAAGCCAATTGAAGAAAATTGTGCCTAAAACAATGAATTTTGGCTTACCAAATTTGACAAAACAAAAAAAGAAACCTAGGAAGAAAACAAAATGTCACACAAAAAAGAATCCTAGGAACACAACAAAATGTCACAACATTTTCGTAATTTTTTTTTATTCCCAGTTGTGGTAGGTCTTAGTTTGATATTATTATTATTTTTTTTTATGTCCATAGTATTTTCACAATAAATTTTAGGTGAAATATTATTACTATTTTTAAAATAATGCATTAAAAAAAGCTTATGATTTTTAAAATATTTATTGTGTAATGTCTAAAATACTCCCATTAAATTTTAACATCCACAAAATTTTCTTCATATATTTTGAGTTTTAGATGGTAGTAATTCTCAGTCTCTTCTTTTATTATTTTATTTTGACCTTTAAAAAATTGACACCTCAATAATTATGAAAATATTGTAAGAATGTATTGTGTTAGTGTAACTGTGTATACACATATAAATATTTAAAAGAAAAGACAAAAACAACACAAGCAAAACCGGCATACGGTAGAAAAAAGAAAAGAAAAGAAAAAAAGGGCCCATGAATGGTGCAGATTGTCAAATAATTGTGAAAATATTGTAAAAATTTGTTAAGTTAATGTAATTGAATATGTACATATAAATAATAAATATTTAAAAGAAAAGACAAAAAAAAACAAAAAGCACAAAATGAACCGGCAAAAAAAGAAACAAAAAAAAAAAAAAAAAAAAAAAGAAGAAGAAGAAGAAGAAGAAGAGGAAGGCCAATGCACAGTGCGGGTTGAATAAACCAAATGCACTGTGCAAAAACACTATTTGCGCTTTAAAAGAAAAGTCAAAGCAAAGCCGGCATATGGAAAAAAAAAAAAAAGAATAAAGAAAAAAAAAAGAAAAAAAAAAGGACCATGAATGGTGTAGATTGTCAAATAATTGTGAAAATATTGTAAACATTTGTTAAGTTAATGTAATTGAATATGTACATATAAATAATAAATATTTAAAAGAAAAGAAAAAAAACAAAAAGCACAAAAAAAAAAAAGGAGGTTGAATAAACCAAATGTATAGTGAAATTGTACTGTACGTGCATTGGCGCTTTTATATGAAAGATTTTTTAAGTCGTAATTGAATATGCACATATAAATAATAAATATTTAAAAGAAAAGACAAAAAACAAAAATCACAAAAAAACCAGAAAAAAAAAATAAAAAGGCAAAACAAAGGCACAAAACAAACCAAAAAAAAGAAAAGAAAAGAAAAAAAAAAAAAAAAAAGAGGTTGAATAAACCAAATGTACAGTGCTTTGCACTGTACGCTCATTGGCGCTGTTATATATAAGAATTGCCGGTTTATTTATTTTTATTAAAGTGATATTCCCACGTGTTAGGTGGTGGTTTTCAAAATGGGATTTGTTTAATATATGGGGCTGTAATTTAAAGCACCCAATAGGCTAATACTTCTTATCTAGATGTCTGGTAGTTAAACGAAAGATTTGGAGTTCGATCTCTACCTACATTTTAAAACAATTGGTGTTTTAATATAATGATAAAGAGTTATCATTAGGAGTGAATGTCATAAGCTAAAACACTAAATAAAAAAAAAAAAAAAACGATTAGCAAAAGACATACCTCTTATCCAAAAACGAATGAAGTATCTTATGTATATGTGAGGGAGTTGACAATCATACAAAGCCCATGAGTCATGACACACACAAATAATAATAATAATAATAATAATAATAATAATAATAATAATAAAGAATTAAATAAATAAAATAAATGGAAAATGGTAATCTTCTTTCTTCTAATCAATTGGGTTTTTTTTTTTTTCTAAACAGAGCCTGCATACTTCATTTTTTTGGTCTAGTCGAGCCAACCATAAATTAGTCTAAACCATAAATTATTATAAAAATAATGAAAAAAAAAAAACATAAATGAAAAATGGTAATCTTCTTTCTTCTAACTTTTTAATCAAGGATGCTTCACTATCTGCTACGCACTAAAATTTTTCCAGCTATTCTAAAAAGAGTTTAACTTACCTCTAGTAAATTGTTAATTGGACATCTCCTGTTGTTTTAAATATACATTGACAAGTGGTTGTGAGTATTAATCTCTACCTTTTATTTGGTTAGCGGGTGATATGACAGTTTCTCATTAATACAAAAGGAGATTCTAGTTAAAAAAATACTGAAGGTAAGCCAAACTCTTCTAAAAAAACACAAAACAAATCCACTAAAGGATTATATAATATTTTCATAAAGCAATAGTTTTTTTTAATAGGTAGATAATGGGCAAAAAGAGGTAGAGTTCAAATAAAAAATATGAAATACTACACCAAAAAAAAAAAATGTTACTATCATTGTTTGGCTAACACTTTTTTTTTTTTTGAGAAAGAAGTTTGGCTATCACTTGAACCAATGTAATACTTAATATTGTTATATAATTTGTACTCTATGACCATTGAATTATTGTGCAATAAAATAGTGTGAACTTTTTAGCAATTCTAAGTTTCTAACTCTATTTTTTCACCAGTTTCAAAAAAGTAATAATATATGAACTTTAAATATTTCAATGAAACTTAGGTTATATTTAGTAATCGTTTTTATTTTTTGTTTTTCAAAACTTAAAAACAAGCTGAAAACAAAAATAGTTCTCAATTCTCAAAATACAAAGGAAATAGAAAAAATGCATTTACTTGTTTTCAATTTCAAGCTCTTTAAAAACACGGAGAAAATAGCTTGAAACTCACAATTAATGAATTAGTGCCTCAGTCCGAACCCCACTGGAAGCAAAACAAGGAATTTTAGCATTTTTTTTTTCTCTCTCTCTCAGCACATGGGTTTGTTTATTGGTGACTTTAATAGGTTACAGGGGCCTCAATTTACTTTTGGTGGCATAAATTAGTCAAATTGAGGTGCCATTTGTTTGCTTTTTGGCACCAACTATTTGCTATTGATATATGTTTGCCTTGCTAGAAGCTCACATTGTTGCTTATGTTTTATCTAATGTGGCAGTAGCTTTTGGAAGTGGCGGCCTTAAGGTTTAATGTGTGGGTTCACCAATTCTACGTTCTAATGGGAGAACTACTTCTTTTGACATTTGCTAATAGATTTTTTATTTATACAAGCAATTAACATATTCTCAAAGAACAAAAGAAAAGAGGTACTCCAATAATTTAAATATTGGTCTGATCATGGTGTATGTTATAACTTAATACATTAGTGAATACATTGTCTCTAGACCAACTCAAATGAACCCATATATTAATCTTGTTGGAAGGGATCTTCAACCCATCAATACCAGAACTTCGGATTTTCCCTCATCTTCCTTTTATTTATTTTTTCTTCTGTGCTTATGTTATAATGGATGCCAAAAATACTGAAATGGGAACTTCATTTGTATGGTGTTTTTCCTTTTCAACTAAACAAACAAGTTTTTTACTTTGAAAGCTATGTTTGGTAATAATTTTTGTTTTCTATTTTAAAAAAATTGTTTTTGGGAATATGAAGAAAAAATAATTTTCTTGTATTTTTGAAATCAAAAGCATGTTTGGTTAATTGAAATTTAAAAGATAGTCTTTTGAAGAAAAAAAATTGAAAATACTAAAATAAGTTGTTACTAGGATTTGAACTCTAATGCTAACTCATTAAATGGGACAGATTCAGTAAATTAAATGTGTATTTTTATTGACTTTTGAAAATTAGAAACTGAAAACAGCCTTTTGCATGTTTTCAGTTTCCTTTACAAATTGAGTTTTGAAAAAAGTTTTTATTTTCTATCCATTTTGAGTTCCTAAACAAGTTTTTTAGTCTCAAAAATAAAGTAAAAATTATTTTTGAAAACAGAAAATAAGGAGAAAAAACAGTTACTAAACATATCAACAAGTTTTTTGGGTAAGAAAATAGAAAACAGGAGAAAAAAATCGTTAACAAACAACAAACCCTTATTTTTTCTGTGAAATTATATCCTATTAATTTCAGTCTTTAATATATTCACATATTTATGTATAAATCTAGCAATAGTTAATTAAATAACTATGCAATAGTTAAATCTTTTTATTAATATATTTTAAGGCTTTGATAACTATGCTACTAGAAGGTTTATTTCTTCTTCTTTTTAGAAGTCAAGTCCGTGTATGTATGCGGGGACACCCAGCGTTATGTGTGCTCAAAGGACTATTTTTTTTTTCATTTTTCCTTTTGCAAATTCTTTGAAAATTGGGTTATTTCAGATTAATTAATATGTTCACTGTGACATTTATGTTGCTATTTGAAAGGGAAAAAAGGGAACAGAAAAGGTTTATAAAGATTATCATTTTTAATTGAATTAATATGGATAAAAAAAAAGTGGTGTTTTTTTAGAACTCTTAACGACACATGGGTAAGAAACATTTTGATTGGAATGAAGAAAAACCTCCTAATGAAAATGATGAAGGTGTGTAACCTAAATAGTTGGGTCAATTAATAAGTAGTATAGTTGTCAGTACCATTCGATACACAATACATATCGAGTGAAAAAAATACAATATCATAAATATATATTGAACATGTTTATAAATCGCACAATACATGAATGTAAAAAGTCATATGTTTATAAATTGCGTGTTTATAAATTGTACCATAAATTATATGTGTCATATTATATAGGCAAAAAGGTATCATGAGTAAAAAACCAGCCATATGATAATCAAAGTAAACTTTCCTAGATCCCATGAAAAGTTTGAATCACAACATCTAAGATAGGGGTGTCCACGGGTCCTCATCACTCGACCAACCCGCTGGACCCGCCCAAAACCGACCGGCCACCACCCGAACCGACCAATCTGATGGTTGGTAGCAGGTCGCCACCCACAGAACCCGAACCCTTCCGGTCGGTTGGTGGGTTTCCTCCCCAAAAACCCAAGCCACCCGACCCGACCACCAAATCAACAAAATCCGGCGACATTCAAAGGATTTTCAAAGAATATTTACAAATACCAGCGACATTTTTGCTTTTTCGACGAAGATCTACTTGAAATCCACCAGATCTGGTGATATTTCATCGAGATCTAGTCCAGATTCGACAGATCCAGCCAAATATCGGCCAGATCTCACCGGATCCAACGAAATTTTAGCACCGGCGGCGAAACCCGAAACCGACCGGCACCAACCCAAAAACCGACCAACCCGAACTGGGCGATCTGACCATTAATACGGGTCAGTTTTGGTTTTGATTTTCACCCACCTGAACAATTCGGGTCGGACCCGGGTCAGGCACAAGCTCGACCCGGCCTGACCCGTGGACACCCCTAATCTAAGACATTCACATGCACATCCGAAAAGAGACCCATTGTTGTCTCTCCCTCATTGCATCCCTAGATCTAATATCTTATATTTATTTTTACCTCAAATTTCAAGAACATTGCTAATCACTCAAGCAAACACAAGCAAAAATATTAATATCATGAAGTAATTAAAAAAAGTACATGAAGAGGAAGAAATCTACCATTGTCCAGGGGATGGACAATTACAACAAACATTAAACAAGTTTCTCATAAATGACACGAATAATCAATTAACATGCCAGACCAATAAAGGCAACGGACTAACGGGTAGAAAATCATTGAAATCTCTAATGTCCTGCCATTTATTGCCAACGGATCCAAAGTCATAAAGAAGGGCATTTAATCCCATAAATAGGGAAAATGGCCTATAAAAAGGAAATCAAGAATAGACAAAAGGTATTAAGGTATGCAACAAATACACGAGAATTTTAGCCTATATTGATTCACTGTATGATTGAGCTTTCATTTTTTTTACTAGACCATCAGAGACTCTTTGGCACACACCACACCGGTGTGCCCCAAGTCTACCTATTCTTTTTGCAGGATTCATATAGTTGCTAGCTTCACATCATCCATCTATATTGACAAGGAGTTCAATTGACAAAGATGAATTCATACTTCATCAGTACCTATATTGTGATAGGTTAAACCTAAAAGTCTCACGAGTAAAAAATTAACCACAAGATAAACAATGTAAGCTTTTCATCTCCCTTGAAAAATGCGAATAACAGCATGCAAGACTTTTGCTTGCACATTTGAATAGAGACCATCTTGTTGTTGATCAACATCTTCATGCATATCATGCGAATATAAATCAAATTTAAATTATTATCAAAAAAACAAAGAACAAAATATGAAAATAAGTAAAAGAAAAAGGGCATAGTTTAGAACTTTATCAAAGCTACTAAAATATGTTCATGTATGTGTCAAGTCATTTCATTCGATAAAAATAGAGGGAAAAATTACCAACATTGAGGTGTGACTTTTAAGTAAGCTGTGGGATACTTTGCTTTGGAAAAATGATTTTTTTGTTTAGTCTATATATATTTCGTCTCCTTAGCAAATTATTTGTCCAGGGTTATATATATGTAACATCTACTAACGACAATGGATATTTTTAATTTATTTGAAAATTTTTTTTAAAGAAAGTTTTAACATATGATATTCGCTCCTGATGATAGTTCTATTTCAATATTGTTGATGCCAATTTTTGTGATGATGATCTTGATTATAGAAATGATAAGGATTATACAAATATGAAATACCTTAAAAACGATTAGTTACGTACACTATAACTGAATGGTATTGTATTGTAAATTTGTAGAATAATTGACTACATTGTTTTTGCGTGTTTATTGCAAATTTGTGGAATATGCTCTTAGATTAGGGTTTATCACAAAACACACATATTTACCGCATGTCTTTTCTATTTCAACTATTTTGATCTATCTTTGCATGCTTAGAATAGGGTTTCATTATGTTCTTGAATGCTTGTTTCAATCTTGCAATCATATGTTCTTGGATGCTTTAAATTATTTAAATGATATGATATGATCATTGACACACCTTCTCATCTTATAACTTAGCCTCCAAAGTTTGATTAAGGGTTAGTAGATTCTAATTTTCTTGTAATTTTCAATTTTTAGATTGTAATTAGGAATCAAAACCATCTACATTTCTTAAATTGTATCCAAGACCAAAGCCGAGTAATTTTCTAGTTATCTTCTAGAGATGTACAGTTTCAATTCATTATCATTCAAAATTTTAAATTTTTTTTTTTTGCAGTATAAAATTATGCATAAAAAATAAGTTTATGGATAAAATAATAAATAGCATTCGATTGGTATGAAATTTAACATTTATATTAGGAACATAAAAAACAGTATTTTAATAATTAGATTTTCAAAATATATAGTCATGTTAATTCTTTTAGTAGATTTGTAACTATTAGCTATAACCAAATTTGTAGCCAAATTTTGTTATAAGGAATATACATATATGTAACACCTTAAACACAACCAGTTTACACTATAATTGAATTTTAGGTATTACATATCTTCTGAATATTCAATCCTATTCCATATAACTTGTTTGAGTTCCAAGACTTGGCCATAAATGTCACAAATATTATATATAAGAAAAAGCTATATTCGATCTCCGAAGTAAATGTTGGAAATTAATATTAATTACCTTGAAAGCTAGGATCAATTTTGGCTCTATATCAGTTTGGAGCTATCTTTTTCAACTTATTGCATGATAATTTATAAGATTATTCTTGTGTACTATTTAAACATATCACACGACTCATTAAAAAAGTCATGTAACTAAAATTACAAGTAAATGGTTTCTTTAATTATCATATAGTAGACTAGAACAAGATAATTCCTAATCAATTTGAATCTTTTTTTTTTTTTTTAAACAGAAAACTAACACCCTTAACTGTTGACAGTACCTATACAATCATTCATCTCCTAGTAATAGGACAAATAATTTGAATCTTAAAAAACATTATGTTCAGTCTAGTCTTATGAGTTGTACTAACTATAAACTATTAAGGATAGGAAATAAATTATTTTTTATATTTTAGTATTAAGAAAAACGAATTTCTAACTTTTAATTACATGGAGTAACAATACCTCTTGACTTGCGCTTTACTGGTTGACTCCCTTTGAATGTACCACTACCATAGGACCACCTACTCTAAACATAATGCAGAAAGGATCTTAGGAATTTTTTTTTCCAACTCCCATGAGAAAAAGTTTACCTTTTGTTCCGTTAAAATAAATAATCAAATTTTATGCAATATAAAGCCTGTTTGGATTTTTTTTTTTTTATCACTCATCACTCCTCACTCAATTTTCATCACTCATCACTCATCACTCATCACTCCTCACCCATCACTTATCACTCATCACTCATCACTCTAAAATATCACATCCAAACAACATTATCACTCAGTTACCATCACTCAATATTTTTCACACTATTTGTGGACCCCATATCTGTCACTGTGCAACTTTTTGTTTTTTTTTTTTCTTTTTTCTTCACTGGTTCGGTCTGCATTTATTTTTCCTTCTTTTTGTTCTTTTTTTTTTTTTTTTTTTTTCAGGATGAGTGCAGACCGAACCCAATCCAGTGAAAAAAAAAAAAAAAAAGAAGAGGGAAGACCGAACCCAGTGAAGAAAAAGAAAAAAAAAAGTGCGTTAGACGAACCCAGAAAAAAAAAAAACAAGAAGAGGGAAGACCGAACCCAGTGAAAAAAAAAACAAAAAAAAAAAAAAACAAGAAGAGGGAAGACCGAACCCAATGAAGAAAAAGAAAAGAAAAGAAAAAAAAAAAAAAAAAAGCCCAACCGTTTACGTGAAGACGAACCCAGAAAAGAAAAGAAAAGAAAAAAAAAAAAAAGCCCAACCGAACTCAGTGAAAAAAAAAAAAGGGGGAAGGTTGACTGGTCAAAAGTTGCGGCTGAGTGGGTCCCCTATGTGTGTTTAATTACAAAAATGCCATTGAGTTATGAGTTTTGGAAACTGAAAACAGCCAAAATGTGTTTTCAGTTTCCATAACTCATAACTCAAAAATCAGAGAATTGAGTGATGGAAATAGAGTTATGAAAACAGAGTTATGGTGCTCCCAAACGAATACTCAGTTATGGGTCTCACCATTTTTTAGTTATGAGTTATGAAAACAGAGTTATGAGTTATGAAAATTAAAAATCCAAACGGCCTCTTAAATAATCAAATTTTATGCAAAATCCAATTACAGAGTGACAAGCATAACCATATCGCATAAATTAAGTGTAGCGGAAAAATATGTTGACAAAATGATATGGTCACAATGGGAAAAATTTTTGCAGACAAACCTCCACCGAGTGATTGCGTAGGTCACCACTTAAAAAAAAAAAAAAGTTACGAGTACAGGGATTACCCAATCCTAATATAGGTACCTTAGAACCTACTGATAGTTAAGCTCCAATCCACTTGAACTTTGATTGATAGCAGACTTCTTTAGTTTGAATGGATCCCATATCGACGTAGCAAACTTCAAGGTGCATGGATCTCCTATCAATGTGACTAACAACATGCATATATCTCCTATCAACGTAGCAACCTTTAAGACGCACGATCTCCTCTCGACGTGACTAACAATAGTTGCACGAATTTTCTATCAGCATAGCAACCTCACCACAACAACGGCTTGATTGTTGATTTGTAGTAGTTTGTTTTTTACAGTAGCTTAACTCAAAACACCAACAGATTTTTCAATGGTTGGTGCTAGAGACTTTGTTTGGTACAAAATCTAAAGGTGTACAAAAGTCAAAAGAATATCTCTTCCTTCTCTTTTAGAACTCACAAGTTTAACAGGTGGAGCCTGGGTTTTCTTTCTAAATCCTTTAGGGTTTCTGCCTCTCTAACCATTGAATAATTCATGCATAATGAGTCTTTAAATAGACTCTCCATTAGGGTTGGCCCACAATTACAACATAATGAGTCTTTAGAAATCTTGAAGCTCGATTGATCGACTGGTGTTAAGCTTGCAGTCAAGGTAGCAAATTCAGCAGGTGTTGAGCATATTTTTAAGCAAACTCATGTCTTCAAACATAATCTTTAAAGCCCATTCTAGACACTAAGAACTTACAACTCAATATAAAATTAAACAAGATTTTGGATACAGATTTTCCAATACCTAAAAATATGATTGTAACACCTTCAAATTGGCATTGAGAAACTTCTTTCAATCCACTATGTGGCGACTAAAAAGATCATTCACATGTGCATTTAGTGACATGACCTTTTTTATGGTTATCACGATTTGTTCAAATAATACACATGGACAATCTTCTAATTGTCATGTTGTGGGTTGGGGGAGATTCTTTTAAAGTAATTATTTGAAAGAAAACTTTGCCCTTTGCACGAAGGAGAGGCATTCTTCACCAAGAAGAGTAGGTGTCCTTAACAAAAGAGGAGGCGTTTATATCAATTTGGACTATTGATTTTTTTTTTTTTTTAATTCCCAATTTGCATGAAAGAGAAGATATAGATAGATAGGGATAGAGAGAGTTTGGAATACATAGCAACTACTTGAGAATAATGATAATGTTTGAAATTCTAAATCTGTATGGGTAGATGTTTTGTTTTTGTTTTTGTTTTGTTTTGTTTTTGTTTTTTTTTTTTTTTTTTTGTGTTCATGTTTTATTTTTTAGAAATGCTATGTCCACAATATTTTTACTATAAATCATAGATAGTTTGTTATTATTGGTTATAATTTGAATCTATCACTAAAATTACTTTTTTGTCCTACCAATAACAACTTGTAACAATTTACCACTTATGATTAGTTGTAAAAATGTTGTGGACATAATATTTTCTTTATTTTTTCGTCCAAAATGTATGAATGGAAGACAAGGAGGATGAGGAGGGAGATGTTGGGTAAGGGAGTAATTACCCGATGATAATGAGGAGGTTTCAAATTGTGAATGGGTTGAAGAGTGGATAGATTATACGTACCACAAATTTGCGTTTGTAGTATAATTGTATATATTGAATTTTCGTAGGTGTCATTTTTTTTTTTTTTTGGTTTTTTTTACATGAGTCATGACTCATGACCGACTATATACTAACTAGTGTGATATATTATTATATATAAAAAAAAAAAAGAAAAGAAAAGAAAATGAAAAAACATACATACATAAAATAATAGTTAAAAAAAAAAAAAAAATCGGCCCTTTGTTAAGTCCAAAATAAAATAAAATAATGGGCTCAATTTTATGGGCCTATTTACGGTCATTAATTGGGCATGGAACCCATCTGATTGGGTTGATTCGGGATAAAAAGACCGAACTGATTTATTTTTTTATTTCTAGCTTTTTACTTCTAATTTCTTAAATTTCACCCCTTTTTTATTTTCTTATTTCTGATAAATTAATAAATTAATATTATTAAAACTCACCTTTTCGATTTGCACAAAAATTGATACTTGAAAATATGAACCACATAATCAATGTTTGTCATTTTATACTTATACAAATTAGTTAAATTTGGTGATATGCTTTGGAACCAAACCTTGTCCTCTCTCATAAGGATATCATTATATATGAATATGACAATAAAATTATCAAAATCAATTGTTTTCGTTGGGTAAATTACATTCAACCCTATCATTTAGTTAGGTGGTCAAAATTTAATTCACAAAGTTTCGTTTGCCACGTATGGTTAAAGTTATGTCTAAACTAACATATTTTATATTTTGTGGACAAACTTACCCATGATGTTATCTGTTTTGATTCTAGTGTCTCATATAGATTAAGTGTAAGTTTAAACATGTGTTTATAAACTTTTAGACATCCTCTCATTACAAGACAGTTTTCAAGGGTGAGTTCTACCCATTGGTTCTTAACATTTGATATTAGAGTCAACCAACAACGTCAAGTAATCAGGTGTAACTGATTGAGTATGGAATTAAGTGAGTTGCAATTTTGTGGTTGGATCTTGGAGGAGGCAACTAGGAGGCTAGATTAAAATAACTTATCGGTAAATGGAACCACCGAAAAGAGAAAGGGCCACCATCAGGTTAGTGTTGATAAAGTGAGCCACCTTGGGCCTCGGCTGCAGAGCATGGTGGTATATTATGATCCTAGTATCTCATAAGGATTAAGTGTAAGTTTAACCATATGTTTATAAGTTCTTAAGCACCCTCTCCTTGCAAGCTGATTTTCAAAAGTGAATTCTACTCATGAGTTCCTAACATTATCACTATTCTTCTTTTATGGTGTATTTCTTCTTATAAATTGTGAGCACCCCTAAGTAGGGATGGTAATTTTTCCCCGTCCCTCCTTGCTTTGCCTTGCGCAGGTTTTCCTCGCCTTGCAAAGGTGGTGGGGAGAGAATGGAGTAAGATTTTGAACCCGCACCACGGGACAGGGCGGGGATGGGTTTAGACTTTTTAAACCCATCTCGACCCGCCCTGCCCTACCCCACCCCACCTCACGTTGATAAGGGTTAAATTGTAAATTTTTCATACTCTAAAACTCTAATATTTTAAGCAAATATATTTTTAGCTTATTTTATTCTTCCTAGCATGATTCTTTGTCTTTTTTTTTTTTTTTTTTTTCTCTCTAGCAAGGTTGGAAATAAGATACTAATTTTAATGTTTTCTTTTGTCTTTATTAGAAACAAATTTATATTTTATTAAATAATTGATTTTGTACTATGAGATTTTTATTTTTATTGTAATATTGTCTTGTTCAACACTTGGATAATATTATTCAATTTTTGCTAAAAATTAGTTTGATTGGATGGGATAAATTCATTTGTAATTTCAAGTATATTTTTATTAATGAAGTAGATTTTATTAAAAAAAATGTGTGATGGTTGTGGACAAATCAACAAGAAATAGAGTTTTATGAGATAGGGCGGGGCTTCACGGGGCCTCAAGGTCGATGGGACAAGAAAATTTTTCTTGTCATGTGGGGTAGGGCGAAGATAGAACAAGACAAAATCAAGTGGGGTGAGGGCGAAAACCCCATCCTTAATTTAGCTCCGCCTCACCCCATTGCCGTCCCTAAGCGTGGATTTTAAATGTCACAATATTCCCCAAACGAACAGCACCCTTAGAAATTGTCTGGTGCAGAGTTATCAAAACAAAGAAAAGTTAAACAAGAAACAAAAGTTTTAGAGAAGAAACCTAAAGTAGCGGACTCAAAGCTAGCTCTGCCTCAATGGTAACACTCATCAAAGAAGAATTTCTGAAGTGCAACTTAGGAAGTAATAAATATATATATATATATATATATATATATATATATATATATATATATATATATATATATATTAAGAAGCTTGGATTCTCTTCCCATCCATCTATATAGAGAAGATTGAGTTTCTACGTGTGGAAGATTAATAAGTGCCACACTCTAGAGCTCCCATTGAGAATAGGAATGGTTTGTCACACACATTCAATGAATTTTTTTTTATTAAATACAAATCCAAGAATTTCAGATTTAGCCAAAAAATTCAAATTCAAAGAGAATCCAAACATAAAATAAAATCCAAATGTTATTTGATAAATTTCATCAACAAAAGTGTTTCGAAACAAGAGTTTGCAAACACAGTGCATATGCTTTCATCTACCATGTATGATGTACCTATTGCTTGGGTAAACACTACAAGGCAACCCATTTTGCCATTCTCTTAGGAAATCAACCACAAAGTGGAAAAAACAATCCCTTTCTCCACAAATTGACTAAAATTATGAAAGTGTCACAATCAATCAAATAGATAAAAGCACTTGTAAGAGACTGTGACCTCGGGTTTGAGAGAGAGATTGCAATGATGTCCCTTGAATCAGTGGGAAGCCCACTTGAAACATCTTTCCCCCTAGATCGGAGGTTGTACAATGGAGCTGTCACTTATTTTTATTTAAAAATAATAAGAAAAAAAAAAAAAACCTAAACTTTGAATTGAAAATCTAGATTTCTTTGAATAATTGATAATAATTATATTTGATAGAAATTACAAAGTTTTTGAGTCCTAATTACATTCTAAAGAAAGTACAAGACTTTGAATCCTAGTTACATTCTATCAAAATGAAAATAATATTGAACAAAGCGTACTAATCTAAAACCCTAGATCTAGGTTTGGGGACTAACTTACAAGGTAGGAATGTGTTAAGCACTCATATTGCCCGGTAAAAACCATTCTTCTAGACTTGTATGGCCAATTACATATATGGAAAATATTCACATCATAAAAAGCAAACACACATTTGAAATTGAATTGGAAACTGGATTGAAATTGAAGATGTAATTGAACAACTGTAGGTATTTTCTAGTTCCATGTCATGCATTGTTATTGGTTTAAATTATTAGATCTGGAAATAAATTTAAGACTAAAATAAATTTATAGATCCGAATTCTAATAGATTTTAAAAACAATATTTAGCTTTGAAAAAGAACTTTGATTTTGAAAAAGGTTTTAAGTATGCAACACGATATTAATTTTGAAAAAAAGTTTGATATTGAACTATGTTTCATTCTTGAAAATGAGTTTAAGATTTTTAGTTCTAAAAGAGATACTTAAATTCAAAACAGAAAATTGTTGTAGAAACTAGCTAGTGCAGAAAATTATTTTCAACACGGTGTAGAATTTTAATGCAAAAAATGGTGCAAAAAATAGTGCAGAAAATTAATGCAGTGCAAAATTTTAGTGCAGTAAAATAACGCAGACACGCAGTGCAGAAAATGGGTTCAGAACAGAAAGTTAATCTTTGAATAATTTTGATAAACAGATCAAATTCATTTTGTAAAAAATGGATCTATGAACTAAAATCTAATAGAAAAATTAATCCTAGATCTAAGATAATGCTAGCAAATTCAATTTCACAACATTATGCTATTCAAGATCAGATCTCATAAAAATTAACATGCATGTTAGAGCATTGACATCAAGTGTGCCAAGTGCTAAACTTTTAGCATTTGGCACGCCAAACACCAAAAAAACACCTCATTAGATTTTTAGATGTGTTAAAATCTAAATTTTTTTTGCAACATGCTACATTATCATTCTACTAATTATGAACAAAAACAAATATTGACATGAGAATTCAAATGGGAACAATGTATGCAGATATGTAAAACAGAAAGCAGGATTTCTCTAAAAGAATTAAGAGCATGTGGGATGTGAATTAACACTAGACTAAGGAAGACTAGTGTGTAAAACACTATTCTCTTATTGCTCAAAGAAAAGAACGCTAACACCTTAGAGGAATCAAGAGAAATTCTACTAAGAAGCTGAACTATGGAAGAATTGGTCTCAACTCTCAACATAGTCTTTAAAGCGTCTGAGAAATTAGGGGGGAGGGTCCCTTGGATGGGGTGGTGAATAACTTAATTTTCAAGCTAGGACTGCTTAGAAAGTTGGCACAAGCGGAGTGGCTGAGTTATATATCTAGTAAATTTTGAGATTTTGGATAAAAATGGACCTAAAAAATCTATCTTTAAAAAAAAAATAATTAAAAAATAAAATAAAATAAACAAAAGACAAAACATTCATTCTACGATTTTATAATCAGGCCATTTCCTTAGTGACTTTTATCAACGATTCAGACGTCCTCTCTTTAAAACTAAGATTTCATTATAATATTTAGTTACTGTCAATTTGATGCAGACTTGAGGAAGGATCTGGGGTTGTCCTGTTGAGATGCGAGCTGCACTACAATGAATCAAAAAAAGCTAGAGGTGGTGGTCACTCTCACTACACAACTTCAAAGACGCAATGGAAAAGGGTCGTTCCAATGTCCCAGTCCCCATCCTTAATATTGTCAAGTGAACCCTTTAGTAAAGGAAACTGAAGGAGCATTGTCTTTGCTTGACATTTGATGTAAAAGGCCACATTCGGTAAATATTTAGCTCTCAACAAATAAAAGAACGATCTCGTATGAGTAGAACATCCATGCATAATTTAACAAGGGTCTCAAAAACATAATATCAACCTAAACTTACCATACATAATATTAAATTCAGACTTAAAAAGTGTTTTCCTTCCATTTGACTTAAATTGAAAAATACTGCCAGCAATCTTCATGAACTTCGCTAAGAGCATTTTGCCAAGTCTTCGTTTCCTGCAAATAACAAAAATAATGTCAAAAGCACCAAACAATAAAACTATGTCAAGGGCCTTTTTTGCCATTTTTGAGCTATTTGACCAGCTGGTCCACAGTCCTAACTAATCAATTCTAACTATGAACCAGATCATGATTCTGCCTTGGCCTAATCTTGCTGCATCAGCAAATGGAACCTACTCACTTGCACAATAATTAGTTACACCCATGCTGCATTTGGTCATGATTCTTTTTTTGTCCTCGCATCTTGCATGCAATTTGAATTTTATCTTTATTTGGCTTTTCAGCAATTTTCTTTTACCAACCTTCAAACCTTCATACTTGGACAGCCGCCAAGGCAACAAAGAAGCACAGTGCAATTTGAAGTTTTTCAACCCCTTGGGAGCTTTAGTTATAATTTCAAATCTAAGATTATCACTAAATGTCCATCACCAAGTTATCTAGTAAGAACAATAGGTTTTATGGATCCATAGTTCAGACTACCATCTCATAAAGCTTTTGTTGAGAAACAGTTTATTTTTTATTTTTTCTGAAAATCAAATGAAAAAATCAAGTGAAGATAGATTCCATCTGTAATGTTCAAAATTTATAAGCTTGCATTTTCTAACCAGAAAAATAAATAAATAAATAAATGCATTTGTTGGCCAGACACGAAGTATTCAAACAAGAGAATAGATCAGACAATCATGTAGGTAAGACATGGATCAAACAATAGAATATAAGTATATGTAAGCCTATGTGGTGCTGTTTACTTTGTAAACATATTAAAAAGTGATATGTGAGATTCCTTGGTGATTTCAATTATTGGGAATTGAATTTTCTTCATATGTTGGAGTCTAATACTCCTACTGTGAGTGAGGACTGTGTTTGGTGGAAATTGAAGAAAAATGGGGGTTTTGATATTCATTCTTACTATAATGTGCTAAGAGGGTCTTTCGGTGTCATCTTTCCATGAAAAAGTATTTGGAGGGTTAAGCCTATGCAAGTTTCCTTTCATGTTTGGATGGCGGTGTGAGGGAAGATATTGGTGACAACCAATGAAGCACGGACGCGACTGAGAGGGTGCCGCACTGGAGTAATTTAGTCGGATAAAGAAAGTAATTAAAAAGAAAAATCCAAAAAATCTTTAGTCGGATAAAGATTTACATTGGTGAAATTCCAAAATTTGAGATTTCAAATTAACAATATTCTTGGTGCATCATGGCGCCTGCACCACTGGAACATAAAAGTAGTAACAGAAAATAAATTTGCAATAGCTAGTTATAGGGTTCTAAAGATGACAACCAAAACATAAATAACAACTAAAGTGGCTTAGTGGCTCCAGTATAACATGAATTTGATCGAGAATAAGTTTCAAAAACTAGTAGTTTTTGAGGTTAAGCCTAAATTCATCAAAATCCAAAAGCAAATAAGAGAAAGTAGATCTTCCGAATAAAATGTATACAAGGTTTCAAATACATCCTAACGGCGAAAATGGGGCTTTAGCCCCATTTTCGTAACTATTTAGTTAGTAGTTTGATTTTACAAACTATATTTTTTTCTAGCATCTCGAGTCTAAGAGACTCGATTTTGGCCTCTAAATCGACTCTTTAATGCTCGATTTTTATGGTCTAACAACCTCTGATGTGGCAATTTTTTCCACGTAGCGCTTACGTGGAAATTGAGTATCTAACACTCGATTTATAAACTAAAAATCCCAACATACAAACCCAAGAGAAAATAGACAGAAAAAATCAGAAGGACTCATCGGAGAAGAAAGAGATCAGATTGGAGAGAGATGAAGATCGGGGGAGAAGAAAGAGATCAGATCGGAGAGAGATGAAGATCGGGGGAGAAGAAGATCAGATCGGAGAGAGATGAAGATCGGGGGAGAAGAAGGGGATGGCGTGCGATCTGGGCTGCGCGCGGCCTGGGCTGCGCCGGCCTGGGTGCTGTCCTGGGTAAGGCTGCGCGCGATCTGGGCTGCGCCGGCCTGGGATGCGCCGGAATGGGCTGCGCTGGCCTGGGCAGCGCCGGCCTGGGTGCTGTCCTGGGTAACCTGGGTAAGTTGTGTTTTTGGGGCTGAAACGTGGGTTGTGTTTCTGGGTTAAAATTTTTTTTTGGTTTGTAAATCGAGTCTCTAAGACTCGATTTCCAAGTGTTCATCTTGTCAGACTTAATGCCACATCAGATTCACCAGACCATGAAAATCGAGC
Source organism: Lithocarpus polystachyus (assembly GCA_033629205.1). Lineage (NCBI taxonomy): Eukaryota > Viridiplantae > Streptophyta > Magnoliopsida > Fagales > Fagaceae > Lithocarpus > Lithocarpus polystachyus. Next base: position 29,886,201 of record CM066171.1, read on the forward strand.
ATCATAAAGTCGATTTATAAGCCCAAAATCGAGTTTCTTAGACTCGAGATGTTAGTAATTTATATAGTTTGTAAACTTAGCCTACTAACTAAATAGTTCTAAAATTAATGCTAATTGCCCATTTTCGCCCATCCTAACTATGCGTCCAAGCACAATAAGTTCCCAAAGCATGATAACAACTCTTTCAAAAATATGGTAGTTTTCAAGTAATCATTCAAATAACAGAGAAGATGCACACATGCTAAAAGGTTGAAGCTACAAATCTAGACAAGTCAAGCAGGAGCAATAGCACATGTGTATTATTAGAGAGTAGATCCTTTTCAAACATTCCTCTCCAACTAAGTTAACTCAGCATTGTAACCTCATGAATGCATCAAGCAAATTAATACAACAAAAGAAATTGCAAATGTAAAACATTATCACGCTTTTCCTAGCTAATGCATGACTTAGGAGCAGTTTCAAAGGTTTATTTGATGGAGCATAGAAAAAGAAATTACCTTGCTTGGAGATAGAGATGGGCTTTACCCTAATAGATGTGACCTCTACAAATCCAATTGCCCTCCACACTTTAGCTTGAAAGGTTTCAATAGTAGCAGTAGAAGCATCCTCAGCCTTGAAGGTAATATAATACATGAGGCCCTCAACGGGCTGCACATTTGCCTTAACCACCTCCTTGAACTTAAAGTTCTTCTTCTACAAGAAATTGTCCCAGACACAATAAAGCCAACAGCAATAACAATAATAATAAGGGTAACTAATCAAGGGGTTTGATTATGAAAAGACCTCATCAGTGTTGTACTTGTGGATTGCTTCCATAGAATATTCACCAAGTTCTTTCTTATCATCATCATCAATGACCCCCCCGAATCCCATCGGCTCAATTCTACCGCATGCGAAAGAGTGGCGGAAGTCGCCAACATCAAAGCCCTGTGAATCAGAAAGACAAAGACAAATGAGACAAGATTCATGCGAGCATCAACTGCACAAACTCACTATATCCGATGATTGCTTACCCCGCTCTCATTAACCTGTTGATAATACAACATATATTCTGCACGGGTCATCTCAGGGAGCTCACCAGGAAAACAATCATCATCGTCAAAGTCACTAGGAAGTTCGTAATCCAAAGGTAAGCCAGCTTTCTCGCGATAGGGGACGTCTTCTTTTCCCTCTTGTTTTTCATCATCTGTCATCTTCTGCTTCTTCTCTTGTGGTTCCTCGTGCTTTTCTTCCAGCCTCGGGATAAGGACATCAGCAGAAGCAGCCGCCATAGCCATTTCAGATGAGATCAGAAATTTTTATTTTTTATGATGATGAATAAATAGATGATCTCACCCTCACGTGTTGTTTCTTTTAGCCCTATTCTTATTTCTATTTACTTTACATTTTTACCCTTTGCGGCTTCGGTTCAAAGTTCAAACCCAACCCATTTGTTGCACATGGTATGGGCCATATGGCTTTAATTGCAAGCCAAAAGCCCAAGTCGGCTTTGGTTGCAAGCCCACTAGCCGACCTATAATAATGGTTTAAACCACGAATACAGATGGTAATTAAAAAGTCCACTTAATAATAATTTGTTGCTTGACTCTGTATATCCAATTATTCAATGTATGGAAACATGGTCTTACAAAGCTAAGGGCTCGTTTGGTATACCCACTCAAACATATGTTTTTAGTTTTTAAACATTATTACACGTATTGTTATATACTTTTCACCCACACGTATTTTCATACATGTTTTCAAACAACAAAACACATATTTTTAAGTGCTTGTACCAAATACCCCCTAAATGTTTGGGATAGGAGTGTATCCGGACATGTGGGGAACAATATTGGCGGGCTGTGTAAAAATTTAGAATGGCTGGAGATGCAGGTTGCTATCCAACAAAATATTGTTTCTACGATGGAGACTCTGGTAGAGCAAATATTATTCTAGAAAATTTTTTTAGGATGATCACTAAGAAATATAAATTATACAAAATCTAATAAAGCGATAACTTGAATATTTGCTATAACTATGAGTTGAGTCGCTAAGGAAGGCAAAATTGTTGCGGCTGCAGAGTCAAAAAGAATATAATTATCGTCACCGTCAAAGAGAACTGACAACTACAATATTTTTCTTAGTACCATTTTTTAGGAAAAAATGAGAAATTATTCTACTGAATAAGTTGAACGGGCTACAAATTTGAATATTTAATGATTTTTATCTTTTTTTTTTTTTATAATAGGCTTTCTGTTGAATAATTTGGTCACTTGATGTTATTTGGTTTTGTCTCTTTTTTGGTTTATGTTTGTTGTTATTTGGGCTAGTATTTATTGTTGTTATTTAAGTCTTTTATTTTTAATTTTATAAAAGGGATAAAGAATTTTTTTGGGGTGGGGGGGAATTAATTTTGGAGCGTTCACAACACTTTTACAATAAATCTTATGCAAAAAGTTGTTATTAGAGAGTAAAAAAATAATATTATTATTGGGCCCAAATTAGAATTAGTAATAGTTTACCACATTAGATTTATTGTAAAAGTATTGTGAACCCAAATTAAAAGTATTTTATCTTTGTTGAACCCAACTTTTTGTAATTCTCAAGTCAGGTTGTTTAAAAATTTTATTAGAGTGGTCATAATAAGTTAGTTTAACGTATAATAATTTTTTGACAAGTGTATATATGCATTTTTTTTTGCAAGTTGGGGTGGTCCTATGACCACCATGGCCTGCATGTGGAGCTGCTAGTGTGGGTACACCCTACATTTTGTGTGCTCAAAGGAGTATTATTTTTTTCATTTTTCGTTTTGCAAATTCTTTGAAGTTGGGTTATTTCAGATTAATTAATATGTTCGCTTCGACATTTATGTTGCTATTTGAAAGGGAAAAAAGGAATAGAAAAGGTTCATATAGATTATCATTTTTAATTGAATATTAGATAAAAACAAAAGTGGTGTTTTTTAATTGGAATGAAGAAAAATCATATAAATGAAAATGGTGAAGGTGTGTAACCTAAATAGTTGGGTTGATTAATAAGTGGCATAGTTGTTAATATCATTCGATACATGATACATATCGAGTGAAAAAAAATATTGTATCATAAATATATATTGAACATGTTTATAAATTGCAAGAGACATAAATGTATATCGTATTAATCATACCGTAAATTATATGTGTTGTACTATACAACATGGTTTTGAAACCCGGACCGGACCGTACGGTCCGACCGGGAAAACCGCGAACCTCTCAGTTTTGCGGTTTTTTTAACTTCAAAAACCGCTCTATGGGAAAAAAGCAAGGACCCGTGCGAACCGTGGTCGGACCGTACGGTTCTGAGAACCGTGACCGGTTTTAGAGGTTTGGACGGTTCGTGTTTTCCGGCAAAGTTTCGGCCAATACTTCAACAGTAGTTTGGGTTTTTTCAGATCTGGAACCAAATGAAAGGGAGAAAAAAAAAAAAAAAAAAACAGAGAAGAAGAAGAAGCAGAGGAAGAACATGACAACGAAAAAAAAGGAAAAAAGCAAAAATGAAGAAATCAACCATCACAGCAAGCAGCCTTCTTCATGTGAACCCAAGCATGTGGCTAACTTCCAGATGACTAACCCATACTCTTCTTCTTTGTTTCGTCCTCACCTCCGGAAACCTCTCTTTTGCCTTTTTTTCGCTTTCTTTTGTACTGGTTTTTAGTTGTATGAACCAAGCATGTGAGTGCATTGGAAATGATAAAAGATAGTGGAAATTTGAATGGTGGGAGTTTATTTTTTTGACTGAAATGAACGGTGGGTGTTGAGAGTGTCAGACATGTCATTTCCATTTTGAACTCTCCCCAGCGCCCACGTGATATTTATCCTGTTGCCAACGATTTTTTTTTTTTTTTTCGTTGTTTGTAGGTTCATATTAATGATATTATCATTATAATATTCTAAAACAATTATAGGTTTACATCTTTATCACTTACATCTCATCACGTGATAAATTGTGACAAAATTTGTATAAAATGTTATAGTACTATTATTGCTCTAATTTTAATTAATATTTACAGTTAAGAATATAATAATTATTTCAATTTAAAATTATTAAATAATTTATTTTATTTTATTGTCTTTCTAATTCTTATATAATAATAAAAATAAAAATAAAAATTATTATTATTATTACAAGTTTAACTAATCAATATATAAATAAATAAATAACTATTATATTTAAATTTGCTTAGGATTTGATATTTCTTATTTGTCTTGTAAAAGTTATGATATGAAAATATATATTTGAAATATAGATATTTATATTTAATTGGATTATTTTAGTTAAATTTTCTATTTATACTAATTTAATATATTTATTTATATTAAATTAATTATTAAATTAATTATGACGTCATCACGGTTCGATTCCGGTTCGACCTCGGTTCGACCTCAAAAACCTTGAACCTCTCTCTTTTACGGTTCAATAAACGGTCCGGGTCTGAAAACCTTGCTATACAAGCAAAAGGTATCCAAGTAAAAAATCAGTCATATGATAACCAAAATAAACTTTCCCATATCCTGTAAAAAGTTTGAGTCACTACATCTAAGACATTCACAATTTCACATGCACATTCGAACAGAGAGCCATCGTTGTCTCTTCCTCATTGCATCCCTAGATTTAATATCTTATATATATATATATATATATATATATATATTTTTTTTTTACCTCAAATTTCATGAACATTGCTAATCACTCAAGCAAACACAAGAAAAAATATTAATATCATGAAGTAATTAAAAACGTACCTGAAAAGGAAGAAATCTACCATTGTCCAGGGGATGGATAGTTACAACAAACATTAAATAAGTTTCCCATAAATGATAAGGATAATCAGTTAACATGCCAGACAAGCAAATGCGTAACCGACGAACCAATGGGTAGAAGATCATTGAAATCTCTAACATCCCGCCATTTATGGCCAATGGATCCAAAGTCATAAAGAAGGGCATTTAATCCCATAAATAGGGAAAATGACCTATAAAAAGGACACGAAGAATGGACAAAGGTATTAAGGTACGCAACAAATACACAAGAGAATTTTAGCTTATATTGATTCTCTGTACGATTGAACTTTCATCCTTCTGACTAGACCGTCAGAGACTCTTTGTCACACACTACACCGGTGTGCCCCAAGTCCACCTATTCTTTTAGCAAGATTCATACCGCTGCTAGCTTCACATTATCCATCTATATTGGGAAGGAGTTCAACTGAGAAAGACGAATTCATACTTCATCAGTACCTATATCTTGATAGGGTAAAGGTAAAGCTAAAAGTCTCATGAATAAAAAATTAAACACAAGATAAACAATGTAAGCTTTTCATCTCCTGTGAAAAGTGCGAATAACTCCATCCCGTTGTTGATCAACTTCTTCATGCATATCATGTGAGACATTAGGCTGATTTATAAATCAAATTTAACTTATTGTTGGAAAAACAAAGAACAAAATATGAAAATAAGAAAAAAGAAAAAAGGGCATAGTGTAGAACTTTATCAAAGTTGCTAAAATATGTTTATATATATGTCAAGTCATTTCATTTGATAAAAATAGGGGGAAAAATTACCAACTTTGAGGTGTGACTTTTAAGTTTTAAGTAAGTTGTGGGATACTTTGTTTTGGAAAAATGATTTGTTTGTCTAGTGTATATATATTTTATCTCCTTAGAAAATTATTTGTCCAAAGTTATATATAGTACTATCTATTAATGGGAATCGATATTTTAATTTATCTCAATTTTTACGGCGTTTGGTCCTGATGATAACTCTATTTTAATATTGTTGATGCCAAATTTTTTGATGATGATGTTGATTATAGAAATGATAAGGACTATACAAATATACAATACCTTAAAAACAATTAGTTAAACTATAACTTAATGGTATTGTAAATTTGTAGAATAATTGGCTACATTGTTTTTGCGTGTTTATTGCAAATTTTTAGAATATGCTCTTAGATTAGGGTTTATCACACATCACACATATTTACCATGTCTTTTTTATTTCAATTATTTTGATCTATCTTTGCATGCTTAGTGATAATGCACAAAAATCATTAGTGAGCTAATTGTTCACGAGTGCTCCAATGGGGTACTTGAGGAACAAGAAAACCAAGAACTCAAAGAAGGCATCAGTGGGGTGCCGACCAAAGACCCTCTGAAGGTTAAGTCAATGAAGGAAAGATCACCAAGAACTCAATAGTGTGAGAGTTAGGGATTTTCTGTGTACCTTAGGTATAAGGAGGTTTGGTGCTTTTATAATGGCAGAGGAACAACCAAGATCCCATGAACATAAGATTTTTCCTTGTATGGAAGATACAGAGTTAATGCTTAGAGATCCCAAGGCCTTTCTTCCCATATTGGGAAGACATAAACATATGAATAGGGTCTTTGAGCATATCGTGCAAGTTATTTCCATGTAAGGATTTATGAGTGGTGAGCACACAAGGGCTTGTGGGGCACTTGTGGGGCCCACGAATCAACCATCAGGCTCGTGTCTTCATCTGTCAGTTTTTGTCTACCCCGTTCGTGGGGTTTGTCATTGCTCGTCGGCATGGTTCTACCTCTATCTGTTAGTATGGGTTAAGGCCTTTTGATCCATCAATTATATGGATAGTTGCTTGGTAGTGGTAGGATTTCTAAAGGAAGACCGGCTTGTCAGGATCCGTCCTATGTAGTCTGACGGGTCTATGACCTTATAGGATCCATCCCATATAGTCCGACGGGTTATGCCCTTATGGGACCCACAGGTGGAGTTCGTACATCTTGAAGGGCAACATGTTTTATAGGGCCAAACCAAAATGCCCTCATCAACTACCCCCTACTTTGTTGTTCGTTGGAACATTTGACGGTCTACGGAGTATCTAAAAGAATCTTCTTGTCAGTAATTAGCCGTTCTTGGAGTTTGCATTATTTCTTAGAGGTAAAAAGGTCTTTTAAAGGTGGTACAAGACACGTGACCATTCATGGTTGGTTAATTCGAACAGCCACGTCCCTTTGTTTCCTATGCCTTTTTGCCCTATAAATTGTTCAATTCCCATCTCAGTCTCTCATTTGCAATTTCTCCCTTTTCTTGTTCAAACCAGAGATCTTCTCCTATCACCCCCTAGCTTTCGTCACTCTTTTCGTTCTTTTGTTGGTTTTCTTTGGTTTGAACTCTCTGTTGACCTATCCCATCTTCGGATTTCTACGTAAGTTCCTTGCCCCCTTTTCTATTTATTTTATTTCGTTTTGATAAATGTCTGTTGGTCTTATGCTTGGTAGTGAGTGGGTAGATTCTTAGTTTTCATTCCTCGCTTGTAGGCGAGAGAATTTCAAAAAGTAGTGAAGCGACAAGTGAACATTCTGTGTCCGTTTGTATGGAATCAGGTGATGAGAGGTCTCATTCATCGGGACGTGAGTATACATCTGACAAGCAGTCTATCTCCGAGAGGGAGTCATCGGCAAATTCTCCTTTAGAGGAGCCGTTAGGACAAATCAGCAGAAAAATCATCCTCCCTAGCATATGGTCAGTCAATCTCTTCCTAGTGAGCATAACGAAGGAGGTTTTTAGCAAGCTTAGGCCTCGTTTCCAAATGCCTAACGACATTCCCATAAGGAAGGCTGTTAGGGGGAAGAAATGTTATACAAGCTGGCCGCTCGAGGTTGGATTTTATGAGACGGCCTTTATTATGGGGTTGAGGTTGCCTATTAGCCATCTCCATTGTTAGTTGGCATATTATTTGGGCAAATCCGTCTGTCAGATAACCCCTAATGCCTGGAGGACTTCATAGGTGCCAAGGTGTTATTGGGGCAACTAAGTGGGTCAACCGTTCCTTAACACTTGAGGAATTCTTTTATTGTTATGAATTGTAGGAGATAGCCGTTTCTTGGGGTTTTTTCATAACTTTGTGTGTTATCGGGCTACCATGAGGTTAGTTTTTGGGATGCTTGACTCCAACCATACGTGGAAAAGTAGATTTTTCTTTGTCCAAGGGAATAACTAGGTGTGCAATCCCGACGAGTAGGACAATGTGGGTGATTTTTATGATCATGCCTGGGGAATTTTGAATAAGTCTGGTAGGTCGTTCGTTGCTCCTATTGGTTTGTTGGTTTTTGATTTTCATGACTAACATTCTCTATGTTATTTCAGCTAAAGAATTGTCGATGATTACCCCTAAACAAGAAGATTTCCTCAGGCGATTGTTGGACATCCCTTTCACGCAAAGGTCCTGGAAGAGGCTCGTCACCCTTGATACTCTCCATGCCTATTGTGGTGGTCCCGTCCCAACTGATTTGTATCTTTGTCTGATGATAGAGTTATCATCAGGAGCGGACGTCATATGTTGAAACTCTCTAAAATAAAAGTTTGTGTAATGTGATTTACAACTTTGTCTCTAAAACCCTTGCCAATAGACTCAAAAAAATTTTGCTAAAAATTATTGGAGACCCACAAATGCTTTTCTGCATGGAAGATTAATCATGGATAATGTTGTAGTGGCTTTTGAGATGATGCATTATTGTGGACACAAGGGGGGGAGTTGCCACCTAGTTATGTGGTCTAGGAATCATGAATATAGTGTCATTTCAGGGAATGACCTTTTGATCTTACTACTAGAGTATGAGTTCGGAGTTTAGGTACGCTCTTGGAAAGATATTACGTACTCAAGATCGCCCAACGCTAAGGTTGGCCTCCCATCATTGTGCCTTACGTCTTAACCTTATTAAAAGCATGTTCAACACTTGCATCTATACTCACACACACACTAACATACATCTAAGCATACAACATGGCATCTTTATCCCAAAATAACATACTCATCATCCTAAAGCAAGCGAGCTGAATACAAAAGAAACCCTAACATGTGAAACTCTATCATGTATCAAACAAAGCAGCCACCCAAGCACGAAAACAAACATGTCATCATAGCAAGGAAATCATATTATAGACAAGGCGGTACACATATGTCAAAGGAGGATTAAACAAACAACAAGCATGTTTATGTGAATTAATGACTTATCTTACTTACCTTGCAGCATCTTAGCACCTATGGCATCATGAATGGGCATGTGAATGCATGTTCATGACATTAAGGTACGAAACAAACATAAAACCCTAGTCTAAACATGTTAAAGACAAACAAGCATGTTAAAAGGTGAACAAGAACTTAAAGGGCTTAAAACATATACAAAAAGAGGCTACGTAAAACAAACATGTGAATGCATAAACAAAACAAACAAAAAAAATTAGGGTTTCTGGACAACGACATCACACACACTAGAACAAGTCTACGTATGCAGAATGAAGCCTGCGTGCGCAAGCTAGATCATGCGTACATAGATCCTTTCCCAGAATACCTAACACAGAAACAGAGCAGAACTTTAAAACAACAAACTAACAACATAACGTACGCAAAACAGGAAAAGAGCTAAAGGGCTAATCTAAACAAACATGTACAAACATAAACTAAGTAGAAAACAAGATTAAAACACAAAAGAAAAATAGAAAAGGAAGAAAAATAAACAAGAAGGGTTAGGCTCAATACCTTAAACAAAAGCTTTCCAAGCTTGATTTTGATCGTTCCCCTCAGTCAAATCTATTTATAAACCAATAAGAAAATGATTAGCAACGTTGAACTAAAAGGATTAGGACCATAAATGGTCCCAATCAAATAAAATTGACTTGAGAGTGTATTATGAAAAACTCCCTTTGATTCAATATTTTTCTAGTGAATCTTAGGTTTTTCCCATAGGATTTCTGTGTGTTTCAAAATGTACCATGTAAAGCTTTATATAATGGGAAAAATGGAGTTTGGAATGGCTCTTAGACGATGTGAGATTCGTTCCGAATCTTAGCCATTATTGCAGAAAACTTGCATTTCTTATGTTTTTGAAACCCTAACTGCGTTCGCAGGAATGTGTCTGCGTATGCATGCTTTGGCCCGCGTACGCAGGCTGTGACCCATGTACGTAGGCCGAGGGTCACTTTGTTAATTTTATTTCCAAAAATAGATTTTTGCTCATTTAAAAGGTTATATTTTCCATTTTAACACTCCTCAAGTCAATTTAATATCTGATTAGGCTCTAATCTGGCCTTGGGACTTAGAGTTTGAGCATCTTTGGGGAATGGGGGCCTGAGTAATAAGGGGTATAAAATATGGTGTCTATAATCATATTAACCGAAAAATTGGGGAGATGACATTAAAGTTGGATATGAATAAAGCTTATGATAGGGTTGAATTAATTTTTTGGAAAATAATTATAGAGAAATTAGGCTTCAATTCTAGGTGTAGACAACTGATGATGCAATGTATTTATTTTGTTTCTTATGATGTTAGGATTAATGGGTTCCCTTGTGGTAGTTATCCCTTCTAGGGGTCTTCACCAAGGGGACCCATTGTCTCCATATTTATTTTTATTGTATGCTGAAGGCTTATCTGCTTTTATTAAAAAATCTGTTCATTGTGGCTCTGTGGATGGTGTGGCTGTTTGCCATGGTGCTTCGGTTATTTCTCATCTATTTTTTGCAGATGATAGCCTTATTTATTTAAGGCTAATATGAATGATGAAATGAACTTCATTGTTTCTTATAGGTGTGTGAGGATGCTTTTGGTCAGCAGTTGAATAAAGCAAAAACTTGTTCTTTAGCAGCAACACTGATGGAGAAACTCAAGAGGAAATAAAAATAAGATTTGGGGCTCAGATTATTAAGCAACATGAAAATTATCTTGGCAGAAATAAGCGTAATACTTCTAATGCAGTGAGGAGAAGTTGGCAAAAAGTTGGCTGGTTGGAAACAAAAATTATTGTCAAAGGTTGGTAAATAGATTTTGATTAAGGCTGTAGCACAAGCTATTCCATCGTATTCTATGAGTTGTTTTAACATTCTTAATTCCCTATTGGTATGATATGTAACTTTTGGTGGGAACAAAAAAAAAAGATGAGAAGAAAAGGGCTTGGTTAAGTTGGAAGAAAATGTGTGTGCCTAAATCTTGTGAAGGGATGGGATTAAAATTGTTGAAATCTTTTAATTTGGCTTTACTAGCTAAACAAGGTTAGAGATTGCAGATGGCTCATAATTCTTTAGTTTATAGAGTTTACAAGGAAAAATATTTTAAGGGTTGTGATTTCATTCAAGCCACTTTGGGGAATAATCCATCGTATGTTTGGAGGAGTCTTTTAACAGCTCAGGACATTGTTAGGAAGGGTATTTGATGGTGAGTGGGAAATGGGAGGAGTAAATATGGGGGGATCAATGGCTGCTGAACTCTACCTCTTTTAAGGTGACTTCTTCAAGAAGTTTAACTCCACAGATATCTTTGGTGAGTGATCTTATTGATAGTACAAATAAGTGCTGGAATTTAGATTTGATTAGAAGTAAATTCGTCATTTTTGAAGCTGAAATTATTTAAGGGATGCCTCTAAGCAATCGGTTTCCAGATGATAAACAAATCTAGGGTGTGACTTCCAATGGTTTCTTCACAATTAGAAGTAGTGCTTATAAGATTGCTATGGACCTTAACAAGAATGACTAGTCTGGTTCTACCTTTGATGGGGGAAGTATGCGTTCATATTTTAGGAAGCTTTGGAAGATTAATGTCTCTCATAAGGTGAGACACTTTGCTTGGAGAGCTGCTCGAGATATTCTATCAACAAAAGCAAATTTGGTCCATCGTTATGTTCTCTTGGATGAAACTTATGAAGAGTGTTGATTAAAGTTTGAATCTTTGGTCCCTTTTTTCTGTGAATGTCTTAAGGATAAGAAACATGGTAGTTATCTAATTTGTTTTAGTCTTTACACTTAGTGCACTCTCAAAACTTGGTTGATTTTCTTTGGTATTTGTTAATGGAGGCTAAGTGGTCTGGAGAGGATGTTGTTATGTCAATAACTATTGTTTGGGTTCTTTAGACAAATTGGAATGATGTTTTACATGGTGGCAAAAGAAAAAATGGTTAGTAGGTGTTACATTGGTGTCAGCAGTATTTCAGAGAGTATTAGATTGTGGTGGAGGTTCCGGTGAAGGATCATCAGGTTTTAGAGTCAAAATAGCTTCCCCCAATTGGACCTTCCTATAAGGTTAATGTGGATGGGGCTATGTTTGAGATTAAAAATGAAGTTGGTGTGGGAGTTGTCATTAGAGATCATGAAGGAAACTTTATTGCTGGGTTGAGCAAGAAGTTTCGGTTTCCTCTTGGTGCAGTTGAGATTGAAGCTAATTCCCTTGAAGTTGGGTTGGTCTTTACAAGAGAAATCGGGATTCAAGATCTTGTGTTGGAAAGTGATTCTCTACTTTTCATTCGGGCTCTCTGTGATTCTTCCCCAGCTCCGGCCTTTGTTGCTCATATGATTTATGGAGGTCAGCTTGTTCTTATGAGTTTCGTAGCGTTAGATTTTCTCATGTCCATAGGAAGGGCAATGTTCTTGCTCATATTCTAGCTAAACAAGCTTTATGTATTGATGATTTCATTGCTTAAATTGAATAGAATCCTAATTCTATAGAATAAGCTCTTATCCAAGATGTATCTTGATAGGAACAAAGATGGAAATTGATAAAAGACTTCCTTTGGGTGGAAGACAAACCACAGTACAATTGCAAATTCCTCCACACTTGGCCTAATGCCATAAACGTTTATTTAAAGAACAGCAATCTCCTAAGATAACTAGATATAATTACTAGATAACTATTCAAATATTCAACTAGAGATAAGATGCCTAGATAATTAGGATTACTCAAATAAAGATAAGATAACTAGTAGAAAATATAGGAATAAAAAATAACCACCCTTAAAGGTTGGGTAGCAGTAGGACTCTCATGAGACATTTACATGGTACCCCATCATTTGCCCTCCCATGAAGTTGGACCTTGTCCACAAGGTTTGTCATCCCAAGCCGCATCTCCACTGCCTTCTAAGAATTCTTGATGTGGACAAACTTCAATGACAAAGGCCTGTGAAGTTGCATAACAATGTCCTGATGTGAACTTCTCATTGCAATTGAAGCATAGCCTTTTCTCCCTCCGCTGTTGCATTTTCTCTAAAGAAAATTTTTTGGTACTTCCAATTTCGTTTATTTGACTCATTGGTCTAGGTGTCTTGGTTGGATTGGCACTATGTTCTGCCAAGGCTGCCTCATTTGTTTGTGGTTGATCTACCTTGTTTTGTCGTTGTTTTCTATCCACACTCTGAGAGTGTTTTTGGTTTAAACATCTGAATTTGTAAAGCAATGTCATCCTTCAGTCCACCTATGAATGTTCCTACCAATGCCTTTTGAGGACAACCATCGACCCGATTAGCAGGTCTCTCAAACTCTCGTTGGAAGTCCCTAAGTGTCCCCCTTTGACATATTCGAGACAAAGCCTGATCAAAATCCTCTGCCTTAGTTGGCCTAAATCAGACTAACAACTCCTTTTATTCCTCGCGATACACCTTCTTCATCTATTGCCACCATTGGTTCACATTCCCATCCAAATGAAAGGTAGCCAACATGACTTTACGATCTTTAGATGTCCCTTGGTAATCAAAATATTGCATTACATGGTCGAGCCAAATTGTTGGATCATCACCCTAGTACTTTGGAAAATCAAGCTTGGTGGGTTATGGTTGATCATGGATTGTAGTTTTGAATCTAGTTGACTGATTTGATTTCTCTCTAGTGTGTAATAAGGTCTTCTACTCATCTGATTTTGGGGTTGAGAGAGAATCTGATTTGTCACTAGATTTGGGCAGCATCTCTTTAATTTCATGCATGGATGAACTAAGAGATTGAGACTTTGTGATCATCTTTTGCATGCTCTCTTTCAACTCCTGCATTTCACTCTTTAATTTCTAAATTTGGTCCTTGTTGGTGGCCATGCTTTGATACCAAGTTGATGAGAACAAAGATGGAAATTAATAAAATACTTCCTTTGGGTGGAAGACAAACCACAGTACAATAGCAAATTCCTCCATAGCTGGCCTAGTGGCATAAACGTTTATTTAAAGAGCAATAATCTCCTAAGATGAATAGACATAATTTATAGATAACTATTCAAATAGAGATTAGATATCTAAATAACTAGGACTATTTAAATAAAGATAAGAGAACTAGTAGAAAATATAAGAAGAAATAATAAGGACTAAGGTTTTGTTTGGGAGTTTATAAGGGAATTGAATGAAATGATCATAAAGGAATGGAAAGAAATTGAATGGAATATAATGTATTTAAGCAAGGGAAAGAAGTGGAAAAGAAAGGAATGAAATTGAATTAAGTACCCTTGTTTGGATGTTCTAAAATAAAGGAATGGAAAGGAATGTAAATGAATAGAATGTAAGTAACATTTTTTTTTTTTTGAAGGAGAATGTAAGTAACTTTGTTTGGGAGTAACATAGAGAGAAATGAATGAAATCATTTTATGACAATATTACTACCAGACCCTCATTTCAAAATAAAGGGTTGGATATATAGGAGTATTTTGTGAGTTTTACCAAAAAATTCATTAAATTTAATTACATTCCCTCCAATTTCTCTCAATTTCGGGAGAAATGAAAATTTGAAGTTTTAAGGGAATAAAGAGGAATGAGTGTTCCCTATTACCCATTTCATTCCCTCCCAATTAAACTCCTAAATAAAGGAATGAACTTTCCATTCCCTCCATTAAAACTCCTAAATAAGGAAAGGGAAGAATATTATAAAATTATTCACATTATTCCATTCCCTCCTCCTAAAAGAGGGCTTAAAGATTGGGTAGCTGCAGGACTCTCACGAGACATTTACG